>VXCM01002446.1:0-89520 GCA_014773175.1 Lucifuga dentata
AAGTTTTTTTTTTTTTGTTTTTTTGTACAATTGAATGTTAACTCTGATGGTGACCACATCCCTTTATTTTTCTCATGGAGGGCAATTTTCTGTGGTTTCCTTGTTGTAGTTTTGAATTTATGTGAATAAACAAGTTGTCAAAATTTACATCTGTTTTTACGTGGTACTTACCGGTGTGCAAGGAGCCCTCTTGTGTTTATCAAATTCTAAGTTGTGATTGTTTGGGTGCAAGTCCCAAGGCGGCATTGTCATTATCATGGTCCGCCACAAGACCTATTGAGCCACTTACTTGGCTCGGTCACACTGCAAAAAGAGCTAGTTGTTGACTGAACTATTTAGACAGAAGCTCTGTCCTAGTCTGTGGCACCAATATCTCTAGAGCCGGTCACTGTATTAAGCTGAAATTCAGTAGGTTCATTGCTCACAATTCAAGGACATGTAGTGTTGCGTGTGAAGTTGTTTGGATGAACAATTCTTGAATTGAGCTGTGCCGGTAAAAAGTAGTCTGAGTGGCAGATGTCCAGTCCATGGCCATGGTCTCAACCCAACCCCGCAGCAAACAAAGCTAGCTCATGAGGGACATGCAGAACAAAATTATGGCAGGCTGCAGCACACACCATAAAGTCTGGCCAGTTCCAAACACGCACATTTTGAATGGGCACTGCACTAGTTGGCTTAATATGTGATTATTGGTAAACATACTGTAACATCACAGTTTAGGTCCCAAATGCATGATCCAAAATGTCATCCATGTCTGCACTTTGGTGAGGTTAAAAGAGATGCCGGTCCTCAATCAAAGTATGCCTTTCAAAGTTATATGCATAGCTTATTTGCACACAAAACATACATGCTTTTTGAATACCTCATCCAAAATGGAACAATAGCCTATTCCAAACTAACACACGCATAAATCACAATGTGAAACATAAGCTCTCGCTAATCAAAGACCCTTTATACTGCATTACAGTACCTGCAGAGCCAGAAATCAGGCACCTGATGTTTTTAAATCATTTTAAATGGAGTTCGCCACATTAAAATGAGTCACTGCCTTGCACCTTCCTGTAATTCCAGATATGCATTTTACATTTTACAGGCTGGGACTTGTGAAAAATTAACAAGCTCTCACGAGTTAAAAATTAATTCTTCTTGCAGAGTTTAGGAGTTTTGAATATCTGCAGTTTTATTTAGGAGTTTTGAATATCTGGATCACATGTTTGTCACTTGCTACTTAAGACTACCGTTTAAATGTTTACAGCTGCTGACTACAACAGTTATATAAAATCCATAACTAGGGTTTAATAACATAAACTTGTCTTTGAGGATTTAAAGACACAATAGAAAATGTACTTAACAAGCACAATAGGGAGTGTTCTAGCATAGGTTTGGCACTCATCCCCGCACCTGGTGCCATGGTCACAACCTGTTGGGCTCTGGTCACACCCCAGAGACTATGATGGGAAATTGCCCTTGGCAGTGGAATAAAAAAAAAAAACAAAAACACTGCATCTGTCCTTGAAGTGGCTGAGTTTCATTTTCCAAGAAACCTACTTACTGAATGTTTCATTTCTTCTTCTGCGCGGTGTCAAAACGAAAGTGACACTGACAAAAACGAAAGTTGGAACGACCCCTAAGATGAAATAAGGACAATTACAGTGACAGTAATAGGTGCATGTCAGGGGTGATCAGAAGTGCCAAAGAAACTCTGTGATGAAAAGCCCAGAGAAATCTTTGTGATTTTTAAAACATTTTTAAATTAAGTGAAAAGAAAATAACCAGCACTTCTTACACCACCACCTCATCTGTCTCAGCAACCCTCTCCTTTTTTCAACTTCCTCTATTCATGACATTCACGACATTCACGTGTGTGTGCGTGCGTGCGAATGTGTGTCAGAGACATGTATGGGCAAGATCTGTGATCATCCCTTCAACCCCCTGAACCGCTGTCCCATAGAACTTTGCAACGTGTATGCAGTAGACATGTTTTGAGATGTTTAATCGTTGTTCTTTTTGTAGGAGACATGTTTGGACCTAAATTTATTTACTTGCTTTCTTTACTGTCCTATTTCTCCACCAGACTTCCTTTACATAAGTGATGTGTGGTGGGGGTGTGTTTCGTTTTCGTTTGTGTCAGAGACTGTGTGTTCGTGCGTGTGGCGGCGGCGGTGGAGGGTAGACACCCGACAGAGAACGCTGGTTGTTATTTTCTTCTAGCGACAATTNGGCGGTGGAGGGTAGACACCCGACAGAGAACGCTGGTTGTTATTTTCTTCTAGCGACAATTAACTCACTTTTTAACTATTAAAATCAATTTGTAGAGACTTGAAACATGCTTGAGACACGTAATCCATCACAGCAAACAACATACTAGGTTTTAATTTTTTTGCACAAGTAATTTTATTTAACTGATCCAACATGAAGCTGATGTATGTCTCAGCCAGGAAACAGTCCCAGGAGAAAACGGCTTTTACCGACAAATTAAAATGATCGTGCCTTCTACAATTGTGCATACATGTTATAAGGCGAAACATTGAATTTTAAGGTGGTTGTATCTGCTGAACATTTTTTTTTTTTTAAGATTAGGCGATTCAAAAAATAACAGGAAATATAAAATACAGTTTTCCTTTTGGAAATTGGTTGTCAGTAACCTAACATGTTGTATGGTTGTATGTATTGGGCTCAAACATGCACGTTCGCCGGTATGGTCCTTTAAACAGTTTCCACAAGGCAGGGATAGGCCACTTTCTTCTGCGGAGTTCCAACTGTCTGCAGGTTTTTATTCCCATAAAAGTCTTTCAGCAGGTAATTATGCCTGAGATCATGTCCAGCTCCTCGGCACGACCATAACCAGGTCATGTGCCTTTCAAACTTGTTCCTTATAACAGATCAGCTGAGGTGTTAACACAACAGGCGGCTGTATTCGGAAAGGGCTGAGGACTTTTTCACGCCATCCCAGATGCGAGCAGCATAATGAAACCTGTAAAATAACATCAGAGGACATTAATGGAGACCACAAATATTCACTATGATTAATCCCATTATGATTTTGGTTTTATTTTCTTCAAGTTTCATGGTAGCCACATCCATATGTCACATTTGTCTAGAGAACTCAGGACGCCTGTGCTTATTATCTCTTTTTGATGCTGTTTTCAAACTGATTTATTATTTTTATGAATTAAATGTGTGAAGAAAATCTATGTCTTCAAAGGAGGCTATGTTTTCACCTGCATCTGTTGGTTTGTTAGCAGGATTACATGAAAAGTTATGAACCAATTTGGACAAAAATTGGTCTTTATGTGGAGCAGGGCACAGGAGGAACCCATTACATTTTGTTGCCAATCCAGATCCAGAAATTTTTTTAATTGTTTCCCAATACTGAAAAGAGGTGTCATTTGATTTTCTTTTTAATATCTTCAAAAGTAAAAGTCAAAAGTAATCTGAATGAGAAAAAAAAAAGAAAAAAAAAAACAAGCATATTTATCCCATGATAAACTGTCAGTAGGTACAACTTGGTCCAGATCCAGATAAGGACTCATTTCAAATAGTGAATCAGATACACATTATTTATTATGCAGTATTTGTTTCTTTCTCTTAAGGGCTACATATTATCAGAACAAGAAAAATTTTGGTTTAGCCTTGGCAGAGATATGAGCTCTAAAGGGTGTCTCCCGCTAGTGTGCTGTGTATTTCCTTTACCAGTTCTTCTCAGTGAGGATGGTGTGTGACAGCTGACAACGCGGCATGGCCAGAATTTGGCTACGGATCTTGGAAACCATGGTGGAGAAAGCCGGGTGTCCTCTGTACTCCGGGAGTAGAGAGAAGAGTGGATATGTTCCAGATCCTAAACATAGTGCAACACTTCATTTACACACGCTCGCACAATCTAAAATGGAATTTGGTCATACAGGAAGGCTGGGGAATTCTTTATAACCTGCTTTAGTTAGATTATCCTCTGCCTCATTCTCCTGCACAGGCAGCAGGAACATGTTAACTTCAGACTCCAGATAGTCCCGTCCCAGGCCAGGGAAGATATTGCAGTCGAGCATGGACAGTGTACCTGAAGCCAGATACCAATAAACATATGGAATGGGTACAGAAATTTGCAACAGCTGAAACTGTAGGACTGAATATTTTGTTAGTCAAATCTCTTAAACCAAATGCTTGCAAGAATTTACATGAAAGGATGACTTTCACTTTTATCTGGTGTGTGCATGGGTCAAACTTGAAAATTGATAAACACAACAGAAAAGTGTGCACTTGTACTGAAAACTTAACACAGACATTTCAAGCCAAGGCTTTCTTCTCTTTACAGTTTAGAATTTGTTCCAGCTTTGCATGAACCAGATAGAAACTAAGAGTTTTTAAATACATTCTCACTAGTATTTTGTAAAGTTTTTAACATCAAACATCCCCTCAGAAATTGTCAGATGTATTTATGCATGAATAGAAGATCCTGAACCTTTGTATTTGAGATGAGAGTGGGCCATTAATTTGTCCACCACCATATGCATATTCTTCATATTCCTGGGGCAGAAATCGTCCCGTCTGGCTTTATTCTGTAGGAACACTAGATGGAGGAGGAATTAAACAAATTCAATTTCACAGTTGCATTATTGAGTCTGTTGGTGTGTGAATGTGTGTCTTTCTGCATTAAGCAGTCACCTATATGGGGATAGTACTCAGCTCCGTCATCGCTGCCTGAGGAACCACTACTATCATGGCTTGCAGATGGCGTGGAAGGCTTCAGCATCTCTGCAGTCTGGAGAAACCTGCCGGAAACCACAGAACATCCTGTGTCGTGTCAACTGCTATGGAACAAAAACTTATTATCTAAAAGTTCTCACATGTGTTATCTTGAAGCTGATTATTTACAGTGTTATTATTTACTGTCACTCTGCTACAGCTTCACTAAATACAACAACACTGACATATATTGTTACTCATGTCTGACTTGTGCTTGTGTTGGTACATGCATCATAGAAACACTATTTATTTTTTTTTAGCAATGTCGAAAACTCACTTTTGATGCCAATAATGACGGCTTAAAGAAATAATGATGAACACCATATAACAGCTTTCACTACTGGATTAAATTGCACAAAATACCAGTGATGATTCAGTGTCAGTCTGATCTGCATCTTGCAGGAACTAGGTGAAATTTCACATAAAGTTTACAAAACAGGAAGCATAAGGCAGGGCAGTCACTCATCTTTAGAAATATGTCTCAGTTTGGTGGCAAACCACAGATTTCTGATCCAGTAGTAAACATATGCTGTGACAAAATTTCTTCTGGAATTCTGCTTTCATAATTCTGCAATCAGTATTACACTAGCATGATAAAGTTTGGAATCACCCAGAAATGTTCATGTATTAGATTAAAAATTGATAGTTTTCTTCAACTTTTCATACCAAGGTTGTCCACCACTGTCTTGAGAGAAAAGGGCAACTTGGATTTAACCAGGAAAAGACAAAGAAAAGGAAATGAAAGAAATGAAGTGGAAGGTCCAGATGCACAACTGCTCAAGCGGTGCATCAAAGTCTGTAGTTTCAGAAAAAGAAGGCTTACAGGTCCTCAATTGGCTGCTTCCTTATATAGCTCAAGTCAAATACCAGTGTCATCTGCAACAATGCAAAGACAACTCCAGGATGCTGGCCTTTAAGACACAGTTTCAAAGAAAAAGCTATATCTGAAATTGGCAGACAAAAAGAAAGGTTATCCACCATGTCTGTGTTCTTTTAACCTTTTCTTTTTATTTGCCAGTTTTAGATAGCCACTGGCCAGTGTACGTTCTAGTCTAATCTACATTCTAGACTAGTCTACAGAATTAATAGGCTGGTCTTTACATCCAAAAAGAAATGTTTAGCCAGAAAATCCAAACATACATGTGATCTCTCTCTCTCTCTCTCTCTCTCTCTCTCACACACACACACACACACACACACACACACACATGTACGCACGTAACTTTGCTGGCATTTGTTGTACAAGACCAACTATGAGAATTACATTATTGACCGTATAAAAACAGCAAAAATCAAATATCCTCTCATAAGAAATGCTATCCTCTCAAGATGAAATGCTCATCATTCTTGAGCAGAGAGGAAATTCATGTGTAATCAGAGCCTTTATGAGAATGATCCTCTGCTTTTCTCCTGCACATCTGGGCAAGGGGTGCAAAATGATTTAACCTACCTGTACAGGTTTATATCAGTGAACCAGTCTTGAACGACTATGACGACATGGCAAACTGTGAACAGGAAGGCAGCAATCTGAAGAGACTGCTGATGACACATTAAAGAATGGGTCACCATGTTCATATATAGACATGCAACAATAAACAAGGAATCTGATAACTGAAAGTAAATATTGGGTGCATAAAAGGTTCTACTGAAGTTGTTATCACAGCTTAACTACTGACCTGCATCTCAACATATGTGTGAGGGAGATTGTACTCTGGAGGCAATTTGCGATCGTTATTGATGAGGTGATCCAAAATAGAGGGACTGAGCATCGGCTGAAGAAATAAGACCAAATAAAAACACTGGAGCTTTCATACACATCAGACAGCTTCAGTGCTCATTCTTATTCTAAAACCAAACCACAGAAATATTATATTCCAAAACATAACTTACTCACAATCAAACAAAGTGAAAGTAAAATGAACAAACTCCACCCAAAGAAAGAGAGAAGCTCTATATATTCTAATACTTTATTCTCACCTGTGTATCCAAGAAAATGACTCTCTCCTGTGTGATAAAGAAATCGATCCCAGTGCTCTGGTTTCCTCCTCTTTCCTTGATTTCTTGGGTCTGAGCTCTGAACACATAACCTCTGTACAAGCAAGCACACATTACAATTCAAACCAGAGACACAACATGTCCTCCATCACTTCTTCTTTCAACCAGCCATTGTAACACCGCAAGTAAATGTGTTTATTTGGAAGAACATATTTTAAGGAGTTAAAGCTGAGAATGTGGATTCATTTGAGGTGATAATGCTGATTAATTAAGTGGTAGAGCAACAATACACACATGGATTTGCTGGCCAACCTGCTGGGTTACTAGTTCAATATCGCCCCCTTGTGTTCAGAGTGAACTACAACTTTTATTTCTGAAAGGGTCACCAAATACCACAAAGTTGTTCACATCTGTAGCTGGATCTAAAAGCCTGAGGTGCTTTGTCATTATTACCTATACTCATATACCTATATGTAGCAATGTAAATATAAAATTAACAAAAGAAAAAATTAGGCTTGACTGATAGTCTACTCTCAATGTGCACCTTTTAAGTTCAAAATGTTCCAAGTGGTACATATTAAACTCACACATTTTCCTTTCTTTCTATCATGACAAGTGTGAGTTGGTGCTATAGAGCACGAACAACCTAAATGCATTTACATTCTGCATTTATTTTTTTTTCTAGCTCTCATGGTCAAAACATTCATCAACATTTTATTGATTAAACTACATCCAATTTTTCTCAGTGGTTTCCCTGTTAGTGACCTATAAAAATCACCTCTACAGCCTGATTTGATTGTAAGATGTTTAGGTTTACGGTTAAGTGACCTCCTCAAAACTTGACCATGCATCTCACATAGAATATTTTGGGTTATTATCAGAAAACTCATCAACTGTGATACAGGATATGGCTTAACCTTTGTTTTATGAATTAAAAATGATAACTCAATCAATAAAGAAAAAGACTGATTCATCTATCTGATAAGGCTGAACAAACCTTAAGTTAATAAACTAAAACTTTACCTTTGGTCTTCCTCAGGAGTGTTGGCAGATAGCAATGACATGATGGTAGATTTCCCAGTCCCCTGCAGACCAATGACTCCCACTACCAACATATCAGTCTGATCTCTCAGATACTGCAATACACCATAACAAAAACACAGTAACTAAAATGTGCTGTGATGAGTACATATACATTGAAAATATTATTAAATCTTAACAGGACAACTCTGCAATCAACAAAGTTCATTAACTGACAACTCACCTCCATGGCGCTGTCACACCAGTTCATCTGATCATCAACTAATTTAATGCTGTGCTTCATCTTCTCAGGAGGGATGAGTTTAGACTGGCCAACCATGGCTGTAACTCATATGTACAGATCTAAAATGTAATTTTCAATTCTGTGCAGGTGGAATTTTGCAGCATGTCTCCAGAAAGAGAATTTATGACATCAACAGTGAGAAACAAATAGTACTCTATGTGAAAACAATGATAACTCACGGTCCAAAGCACTGCTGGATGCAGAAGCACCCATTCCTCGGTTTTGAATCTGATACACTGGCTGGGTAGGACGCTGGCCCTCCCTTTCTATCTTGGAGGGCCCAGGACCAGATGCCTGAGCTGCTGTCTCTGGAGAGGTTCCTGGTTTCCCTCCATCTTCCCTGGCTTTCATGAGCATGATGGGCTTCTCCAGCACAGGAGCTCCACTGACAGGCGGGTTTTGTGATGGTTTGGCCTAGAAAAGGATTCAACAATTCAAGTCAACAGAATACACAGCATATGAGTTTGTGAATAAGAGCTAAATATCGCAAAGGAACTAACATACCCTTTCCCCAGGGGGTTTAGCAAGAATGATAGGGGTCTTCTGAATAAGAGGACCTGGGGGATCCTCACTCCCATCCTGAACAGAGGAACCGTAGTGAGTCCAGACTCCAGAACAAAAGTATCGGTCAAAACAGCATAATCCCTTATGTTATGAACAAGTGTTTACATTACCCTGCGTTCTCTGGGGGCGTATTCCCGATCCCGGCTGGGACCGGACAGATTTTGCCCAGGAGGTCCAGCATCTCGGTCTCCACGGCGTCGCCTTCTTCTGCGTCCCTGTCCGTACATCCCGGGCTGACTGTGGCCGGACTCCGACATGCTGCTGCTGCAAAGCTGACGTTAGCACTATAACAACAGAACTGAAGTCATTTGAAAGCTAGCATTAGCAGCCCGGTACGTGCAGATGCGAGCTAATGGTAGTGGTACTGCCAATAAAATGTTACCAAAACTAGAAATTATACTCAGCAATTAATCCTGACACCATTAATTTCATTAACTATTTACTTATTTCGTGATAATAGCCTAATACTTGTCAGTAAAAATAAACAACGTCTGTGTATGGCTGCTTTCCGCTAAGACACTCGTGTCTGAACTCGGAGTCACCCGTTTAGTACATCTTTGGATCTGTAATCATTATAATCATCGCGTGAACAGAAACTCCACCCACGTTAAATTTTAGTTGTTGCTAATCAAACGCACCTCGTGTACCTGTTAAATTATCTCGTCATGAAACATCGTAATGTTGTTTCTGGTTCCCATCTGTTCTGGGTTGTATTTTTCGATCGAGTTTAGCACATAAATCAGCAGATGTTTCTGAAATTCCGAGGGGGGAAAAAAACATATGCATTACGTCTTATTATTTATTATTATTTTTTACTTAAGACTGTTCCAGTGCCTCTTTATTATGTTTTTTGTCTTTGTAGGGAAATGTATTTTTAATAGGTAGGTAAATAAAGCCCACATTATAGTGACGCCGGGTAATGGCCATAAAATGTACGTAAAACCTCGTCTGTGCATGAACATTTTTGTATGATAACGTGAAGTTTTATGGTTACACCTGTAAGCTACTTAAAAGATATAGTTCACCATATAAATACGTTATAAGTGTGAGTCAAAACAACGGCCTCACAATGACCTTTCATTAAAAACTAACCTATTAGTAATTAAAGACACAAGAGTCTTGAAATCTTCCATATTTAAAAGTCAAGTTTACATGTAACCTGAAATAATTTTATAAAGGAAATGCAATGTGGCTTGAAATTTGACTCACACTAATGACTAAAAATATTGTAATTCGTAAATATATTGTGCAGAAATTAGGAAAAATAGCATACTTCAAAATGGCAGATTAAGGAAACAATCCTTGATGCACTCTGGGAGTTGTAGTTCAAATAAGCCCCTCCTCTTCCGGTTGTAACAGGATGCGGAACATATCAATGTAGACGCCATCAGCTTCAAGACAGAACTGCCCTTAAATGTGGTTATTTCAGGGTTTTTTTTTCTAACATGGCGAATTATTTCCAAATTGCGGCCATCTGTAAACACAGACGCGCTTTAGATATTAAATATTGACTACAGGGCGCTCATTTCTCCCAAACTTAGTCATATGGACATGTTAGACATTACAGACACTTAACAAGCTAATTGAACTGTACTAGCGTTACTTAAGAGAAATACACTTTTTTTTTTTTTTTACTGACGCTTAGTGCTGCAGATTTTAACTCCGTACTTGTTGTGAAGCAAAGGTAAGATAAGTTTTAATATGCCAATCGTGTGTCTTGAAGTGCTTAGAAGCAATTTTAAAAGTTAATGTAGAGATTTTTGAAATAATGAATACTGCTAATGAATATCTGCTGTTGAAAGAAGCCATGTTATACTAAAAAAATCAGGCATGCAGGTTGATGTAAGATGAAAATTAAAGTAACCACACACAGTATCATCAGTTTGGCATAGACAAGGTTTAGTCACATTAAGACTCAGTATCTTTTGACATTATGTAGAATCTATAATTTAGATTTCTTTACAAACATTCTAATTAGACTTGCTGTCAATTGTGCTTTCAAATGCAGATCACCCAGATCATCTCTTCATGTCAGAAGGCTCAAGCACTGATGATGACTGGTATGCACCAGCAGACAGTCAGAATAAAGGACAAAACGAGGGGAATTGTTGGGAATGTGGCAAGAAATTCCTTTCCTTAGACAGATTGATTTCACATTACAAAAGCCACAATGTCAAGGCCACCTGCCACATCTGCGATGTGACTTTCCGGCATATGACATCACTCCTCACACACCTGGATAATGTACATGAACCCCACTGTGAACATTGTGATCAGTGGTTTCGGAGTGCGTGGGAACTGAACAAGCATTCAGCATTCCAGTGCTTGGGCTCAGCACTGTCTGATAGCAATCCCTCTTTTAGTTATATCAGTCAACAGACTCAGAACAGTGTCAACTTTGAAATGGCCTCACACAAAGATATCCTACCGAAGATATCCTCCTTCAGTGTGGCAGAAGATCACTCATATGCTGAGAGCTGCAACAATGACTTGCATATGGAACAATTAAATGTACAGCAGAGTCCTGACATAGAGTCAATGCCCCTCGAAAGTACAGACATACAGCAGGAGAGGCCGGAGACACCTGACAACGCCATAGAGTATACAGTGGGTGAAGCTGATGATTCCTGTCAAACTGAGAACACAGATGATTCCACAGACACAGCTGATCATGATGGAGAAAGGTGGTTGAGTGATGAAGGTGAAACACACTCTGGCAATTCCACTAACACTGAGTCCTTACATCTAGATGATCCAGAATCTGATTGTGACTCAACTTCATCTGGATCTTCCAGTGATTCTTCCTATATTCCACGATCCAAAAAGAAAAAAAAAACTGCAACCCATCATGGCGCTAATACATCAATGTGTACCGCATGTGGAAAAGGGCCATTTAGGAATGTGAAGGTGCATTTGCTGCATTGTACTGGTAAAAAGATAAATGTTCAGTGCTCAGTGTGCAAACAGCAATTTTTAAGTGAGGAGTCCCTCAGGAATCATAAGCTGCGTTTATATTCCTGTGACATCTGTGGCCAAGTTTTCCCTTACTGGAACTCCTACAATTATCACCAGTGTCCTAAAGGAAGCCATTCAGTCCTGTTCTTTTGTTCTACAGCAATGCCGAAAGCATGTAACTTATGCAAAGCCTTTTTTAATTCTGAACAGACTTTGTTAAACCACATTGTTAGAGCTCACAGTACAGTGGTCAGTACGAAGGTATCTTTTGTTCCCAAATCAACTGCACTGACTGAAAATAAGGTTTCATCAGTTGTTTCCAACACAGCGGCCAAGTCATCCATCAGTAATTCTGGACACATCCTGGTCTCCAGCCATGCTTTGACCTGTCAAAGGCCCAGTGTAGTCAGTCAGGTCATTAATGGAAAGTTGTCTTCTGACTACAGATCTCTCTCCCCTGTCATCAAATCTAGTCTCCCTCCCTCTCCATCACCCTCCCATCCAGGTGTGGTTCCTGTGACATCCAGATTTATTAATGGGGGAACAAATAAGTTCATGTTACTCCACGGGGCGCCCTCTACTATCTCTCAGGTTGTCTCAGAGAAGAACACGTCAAATCTACAGGTGACTGTCATGCAACAGAATAATGCAGAGTGTCCACCCCAAATGATTCCCTCTCAGGAGATGACAAGTTCAGGACAGTCTCTTTTAAATGCACAGTCAGGTGCTCCCTGCTCACCTGTCAGACCTCCACCTGCTTCTTCAATAACCATCAGATTGGGAACCGACAGTGCCTTTGATCAGACGACAAACCAGTCTGTTGGTGCCATTAACAATAGTCCAGCCGCTTGCCCCATCTCCACACCAATGCCCCCCCTGTCTATTTTGGGCATGTTTAAGAATGAAAGCCGGGAAGTCACCTTAATGAAGCGCATGAACACAAGCTGGCGCTTAAAGGCCCCTTACCCTTGCAGGCAGTGCGGGGCCATCTCAAGGCAGCCGTCCATCATCATCAGCCACCGCTACCTCCACAGAGGTCGCCGTTCACACCGGTGCCAGTGCGGCCGAACCTTTAAGCACCGGCTGCACCTCCTGCGACATTGCGTTCAGCATGCAGAGGCTGTGAGCTACATCTGTGTCAGCTGTGGGAAGACTTTCATAGGAGCAAGACTCTTAGCTGAGCACATGAATGGCAATTTCAGAAAAAGGCGCTCTTCTGGACACAGTTGGAAATTTAGAATAACGAGAAAATGTCAAATGCCATTCTCTTGTGACTGTGGACAACTTTTTGTCCGGCCCTCTGCTTACATATGGCACCAACTTAAAAACAGAACTAAGGTTAAACAATGAAAAAGTCTGCTGAAATGACAACTACGGCTTATTCGTAAGTTGTTCATGCATCATAAGTTTTCTTCTTTCTTGAATTTGTGCATATTTTGTGAGACTAATGTGGTGGTACATCACAACCAAATGGTTTACTGGACTTTTCCCACACATTCCATACGAGTCATTTTAATTTATTTCATTACCAACTTACAAAATTAAAGCAATATTACACGTGCATTCATTCAAAATGGCTTTTAATCATAAACATGTCCTTTGTGCAAAATGGTACACAAAACTAGGTTAAAAGTTTCTTATAGTTACTTTTTACAACCTAACAAATATGAAAAAAGTTCCACGAGAGAACCCTTCAAAGAGGATGTTTTTCCATATTGGATTAAATTAAAACACTTTCAGAACTCCAGTTTAATTTCCAGAGAAAGAGTTATTCCAGTTTTGCCAATACTTATAAAGTGCTTGGTTAACCATGAGGTTGGATCAACATCTGTGTCACACCAAATGTTTTTTAGAGTTCCCTTGTTATCTACTAATAAGTTTTATTTCAGAAGACCGACTGATTCAAATATTTGGTTTGTACTCATCTGAGAGTTTGTAAATGTCTTGGTTTTAAGATGGCAAAATGTACATTTTGTTGTTATTTCATCTGCATGATGTTGATATTTTTCCATGTTATGTTAAATAAATGCACATCCACTAGATGGAGGCGTTGGGTTGCTAAAAGGCCACCTTAGACAGCAACTTCTGCCAAAGTTTGGACTGTTGTCCTCAGAAAAGGTGGAAACTGTTCCCACAACCTCATTGTGTCAAACAACCATCTAAGTTGACATCAGTTGAAACCTAAAGTCAAAATAAAGACTAACTTGGATTTTTTTTTGTGTGTTTCTTCTGCTTGGTGAGAACAAGTATTATCTTATTCCCAACCTGGGGTAGAAGAAAGAATGAAAGAAGCCAAAAGAATTTATACAAAATCAATAAATAATGAACCTTTGTCTTCTATTTTGGAATAATAATCAACTTGATAATCATTAGACTTTCTGCTAGTCAATCAAAAGAGGTTATAATAAAACATATTCCTTAAACACTAAAATATTACAAGACATTTACTTAAAAATTCTCTTATTCCACAGGAATAAGGCCATGAGTCCCTCAATGAAACCTTAGAGTTAGCTGTTAGAGAGCAATAATGCCTCTGACCCAGTCGACCACAAGACCCTCCGCAGTTCTTGTGTAAGGTTGTTATTGCAGTTCTTTTTGCTTAGTCACAATCACAACTGCTAAATGCAAATGCATTGTGATTCTTCCACATTAAAATATGTACAATGGGATCCAAAAGTCTGAGACCACTGTGAAAATGCTTCTATTTTGCATTCTTTTTGAATTTAATACAAGACTTCATTACAAATGGTAATATCATCTTAATATGAGTGAAAAGTTGAATCTTTGAAAAATGTACATGAATTTCATAATAACTTAGTATTTGGTATGCCCCCCTTCTGCTTTAATGACAGCATGCACTTGAGCTGGCATGGACAAGTTTGTGCAAAACCTGTTGAGCTAAGTTATGCCAGCATGATTTGACAATGTTCCAAAGAGCGTCTTGTGATGTCAGATTTTCTGATTATTTCCACATTCACATGGAAAACCACAGATTTTCGATGTGGTCTCAGACTTTTGGGCCCCACTCTATCTGTATCATTTTACAGATGTGAGTCGTTCTGCCGTTCACTTGTGAGATGTTCAGCAATTATTTCAGTCCTCCAAATGATGCAGCAGGTCTATAGTGTAGCAGCTCTTGGCGGAGCGAGTTTCTATTTTCATGTTGACATAACACTGAAGATTATTTTCCATCTCCAAGCTTATGTGCAGCCAGGTCACCTGTAAAAAAAAAAATATTCTTCTTTAGTGGGCTTGGCCTGATTCAGCTAAAACACAACCTGCTGATTTTACCACTTGTGGGGAGCACAGCTGTCAGCTGTGAGCATTGTCGGCTCTACCTGATCTCTGTATTTCGATGACATAAGACCTGAGACAGCAGCTCAGATGTTTGTTGGAAGCAGCGACTCAGTTCGTCCAGGTTTTGCTCCATGGAGATGATACGCTGCTCCAGCTCCCGATATGAGTTATTCCAATTGGCGCTCAGGTCACACATGATCATCTGCATCTGTTATATTTGACACAAGGCAAAGATTGATTTATGAGAAAAGCCCATTTTGCTTTGGGCTCAAACTAAAACCAGTAAATTTCACTACATTCTGTACACACATATTTAAAATTATGCTGCAGATCTGTAGATCTTAATTTTTTTTTTCCATAGAAACTAATTACATAAGTGCAGTTTCAAATCTGGAAAAAATAACACCTTTACCTCTTGCCTTTCAGTATACTTATTTTGGGTTTATGCCAAGTTATATGAATTCCTGACATGAACCCTGAGACATTTTGGATTTTAAACAGGCATTTTATGTGTTTAAACACTTAATGATTAACTGTAAGCTGTAACATACAGAATAATGGCCTATAAATGGTGAGTTCAGATGTTTTCAATCTTATACATTAGCCTGTTCAGTGAAACATGCATAAAATGTTGCAGTGGTAATAGTGATTTACCTTAGGAAGGTCTACCATCTCACTGGCATAATCTCTCAGTTTTCTTTGTTTGAGGCGCAAATGCCGAAATCTGCCCAGAATGAGAAAAGGGTTTGATAGATCTCAGTCATGCGGAAGTATTTGTGACCAATGATCTCAATGTTACACCGAGACACAGAATGTATAACGGTTCACAGAAATCCACTCTTACAAATGAATGTACAAATACTGTACATGGACAGAACTAGTGCAAGACACGTTGCTGACAGTATAGAGTTCAGGTTATATGATCTCTAGTAGTTCCAAAGTACCTGTCTGTTGAATATCCGAGTTTTAGAACAATTAACTATAACTACAGAATCCCTGACATGTAGAGAATTATTCCAACAAATAGATTAACATTTAATGTGCAGGAGTCAAGCTCTGTTCATAACTTATTGAATACCTGGGATTTGTTCCATGCCTCTGCATAGTCAAACCCCGTTCGTCCTTGTTATGGGAGGTTGACAACAGGGGACAGGGAAATCGCTAGATGGGGTGAAGTACTGTGGAACTTTGGTGCTGGAAAGCTAAGGTAACTGTAAAGGCTTTTCAGGAACCCTGAAAAGCCTAAAAGGGGCTCTGGCAGGGCTGCAGAGGGCCAGTCAACCACTGTAATAAAAATGCAGTATGGAAGGCTTCTGCCCAATGGTATCAAAAGGACTGAAGAAGAAGAACTGTTCCATGGGTATAAGATTCTTGATAATTAAGGTCGGAAAAGGGCTAAACATAGCAGCATTTTATGGACAACCCCCCTACCCAGAAAAATAAATAAATAAATAAAATACGGTAGTTATGTTTTCTAAACGCAACCAACTACTAAAGCGGTACAAGGCATAGAGCTACGGAGAAAATCACTGTTGGTCTAATGGTTTGCTGTTCTTGATATGAAGTTATTTAAATGCATCCTGCTATGACTTTCCACAGCGTATTAATACATAGTGCTTCTGCACGGTGCAAAGCAGGATGTACTGTCCGTCCACCCATGCAAACACACACAACCCTGTTGCCAGGATAAGGAGCCTTGCAATCACACTTGTGGGCTTCCTGTCTTATGTAATCCACTTGTTCTTAGATGAGGGGCTGCAGCTGAATAACAAAAAAACAACTCATGTGGAAAAGTGAAAAAAAGTGCAAAATGTAAACATCTCAGTTCCTTATTTTAACACTTTCCATATTGCTTTTCCTGGTGAGTGCCTGGCTGGTATCTCTCAGAACATTTGCAATATGTTGTGTGTTAATGTCAGATACTTAAAACATGATTTAATTAGTGATTTATAATGTACATATTTGAAGGATGTGTAAGAATGTTGTCATACATACTAAAAGGGAATTCATGCATGCCCTGCCCACATAAACAAGGGCTTACAGAAATCTAATTAGTAACATAAATTATCTGCGATTCTATACCATTCAGTGTGTTGACAGCAAGTTAATGGCCTGTAAAATTCACAAGTAATGCACACAAACCACCATTCACTACATACAAAAATACAGACATCTTGTCTGTGTGTGTAATTTGTGATAACTCACACTCTGATGGCTTCCAGAAGGCAGCGCTGGTGTCTCCTGTGCTCCCTACGGTTTCCTTTCGTCAGGTTTGTGCGGTGCAGGAGCCAACATTCCCTCAGCACATTAGCAGCAGCGTGGCGGATCTAGCAAAGACAGAGTAACATCAGAGAGCCCATCAGTCACACATATTTTCATAACTGTCACTATACATCACACACGTGCAAGCCCGACAGACTGAAAAACACAACCCATATCTCATTTTTAAGACATAGCCATTTTTGTATATAGGGAAATAACTTATCACAATCAGATAATAAAATCCTGAGTCTTTCTTGTGCAACATTTTGCTCTACTGATCCTCATTTCAGATATTAAGAAACTACATCAATCTTATTTGGGCTATATTAAATCCATAGGCAAATAATCAAATATCTGAAGAGACAAACACGACATGCAGACTAGAACGGACTTGTATATGGATGAGTCATTCCAGGATTTCTCCAGAATCACTATTGTCGCTTTTTTCTTTGATTCTATTAATGTCTGTTTGTCTTCCTGCTAAAAACACTACAGCTGCCCTGTGATGATATCACTCCGGCCCTGTTGTGAAGGTTATTATTAGTGGCCTGTCACTGTCTGCATCCAGATGTCTTCCCTTGTTCCCATCAGTGTAAAATCTGGATCACACCAGCAAGCATAGGACACACACACACACACACACATAGGGGGGGAGAGAGAGAGAGAGAGGGAGACCAAAACATCCACAAGCAAGACATAAAGATGCACCTAGTGACAGGATGCAGCCTCTGGGAGAAAGGAAATGGTTGTATCCTCCAAAGCAGTGTACCTACCGCAGTCAGATGCTGCGGTACAGTTTGGTGAGAACCTGTAACACTGCATGCAAAGCACAAGTCAAAGCTTAGACTGTAGAAACTGTTTTTAATGTGTGTTTCGAATTTTGACTGTTTTATGATAATGTCTTTTGTACACTTTCATTTTTTTGACTCCTCCTCCTACGTCAACAGATGAATCCTGTCCAAGGCAGCAAAGAGTAAGACACACACATACATGCACATTAGCACAACCAGTTTCCTGTCCATCATGCCATCCTGAACTGACACAAGTGGCTTTCTTGACAGGGATAAGATTATTTCCTCTGTTTGACGCCTTGGAAAGGCTATAAAGAGGTTGGCAGACCTCTTCTCCCTGCTGCTCCAGACCCTGAGCCCTTTTCCCACACTATCCTGTCCTCTGGTGTGCCCTATTTAAGGAAAAAATAATATTATAATAAGACTAAAACCATAACACACATGCAACAGAGAGAAAAAAAAACACAATACTTCCACCCCGTCAGCACTATCCATTTTGTCCTCATTCTTTTTTTTTTTTTTTTTTTTTTGATTGTGCTACACAATAGTAACCTCTGATATGAGGGAGGCCAGTTGACTGTATAGGGAAATTACTTAATTATTATACCAAGATTATTTGGTAAGAGTAACTATCTACAGCGTGTTCACAGGACCTTTCAAAGTATAACTTCAAATAATAAAACATTTTAATCTAGATGACACAACTGAACCGTTGATGTAATCAACATCCCACTGAAAATTATAAATGACTATTTATTGCTTATTTGATTTTTATTTACACAGATACATATAACATTCTTTAATTATTGCTGACCATTTCCAAAAACCATAAACTAATATCTTCTGGAACACAACACTCATCAGAAAAGCGCATCATGTAAATGATTAGAAACAGCAGAATTTCTGGAAAAAGTAGTCATTCATGCACATCCCAAAAATGATACCTGAGAGAGAAAGCTGTGAAAAATAAACCACAGCTGACTGAGCAAGTGTCTTTTTGTTTTCCTCATTAAAAACATCAGCAAGATCAGATCATTGCTCTTACCCGTTTAGAAAAATGGATGTCCAGCATGAAGAAATGCACATGTTTCTCTCCTTTGTTCAGCGCAAGCTTCTTGGTAACAACAGCAACCAGCATTGCAGTGCAGGCTACACCCTAAAACCCCAACACACACAGAGATGTTGGTATGGTTACTGATAAATTTGCCATCTGCCTGTCTTCTAAAAGTTTTTGAATAATCATGTAAGTGTTCATGACTGCATTTCCTCTCACTCACATTGCACTACAGGACTGAAATATGTCATGCATTGCAAGTATCTGATTCACAGGTGGTAATACTGGAAAGTACCACAACAAGGCAGAACTGAAGAGAAAGTGAAGTTGGACTTTTACAGCCTGATTTTAAGCTTCTGTCTTCTACATGCATTGTGCTCGGTTATTCTCCTCAAGGGAAAACAAAATGCTGATCTGAATACCTCATATGGTTTTGCCCAATAAATCAAAGTTATATTTATACTGAGAGTTTGATGGTTAAACATAGGCCTCTGTGGTAGTGCTATAATAGTGGAGGTTTCCCCTGAGAATAGCTTTGTGGTATTGCTGGACAGGGAACTACAGAATGACGGTAAATATTCAGATAGCACACAGAAGGAATCATATCTGCATAATCATGCCAAACAAAGAACATGCCCACTACAGACAATGATATAAGAAAAGGCTTTACCTGTTTTCCTGTTTGTGGCGTGCATTATTAAATAGAAAAAGAAAGAGATTTAGCATGTCTCTTAGAGGTCTAGTAACCATTTGAATAAAAGTACCACAAAAATATCTTCATGCTTCTGCCAGCCATTAATCATATTTGTCAGTACACAGTCTGTGAAATCTGGTAAGTGAAAACCCTTTTTAGGGATCCATCCCCACACACTGATATCAACCCCTGAACAAAGCTGCAAACTGTCGGCTGAGCAGACATCCTGAACACGGAGCCTCTCAGCCATATTACAGGTGTGAGCATCATTCCATCACTGGCTCCCACCAGAGTGCCTTAATGGGAGTAGGATGTTTTTTTTTTTCCTAGTCATAGGCACAGGTTGGCACACCCTCCTGTTGTAGTTCAGCCAAAGGCTATAAACTGCCTAAAAATGGATATGATGGAAAGTTTTCCCATATAAGGTGGGGAAACTTATAAAAACAAGGGAGATCGAGAGAGAGCGAGAGGAAAGATTTATTTTCCACTGTCATAGAGGGTGTCTCAACCTGACTCGTGCACACCTCCAGCATCACTGCTCTGTCTCTTATCTGCTCGTAGCAGGAGTTGAAGCAGAGATGAGGCAGAAGCCAAAGCATGTTGCTATTTTTAAAGACACAGCAACTGCTCGCTGTCAGTAAAAACTTAGTTATTTGTCATTACTTATCCTGCCTTAATAGAAAAACTATTCACTTTGAACAGTAAATTGTACTTTCTTTTTTCCATCATACCATATTATGGTGTAATAGGTGAGTCAATTGGTTCATCTTTCTTTTAATTTGTTTATGAAATGAAATGTGATTGCATGATCTGGTTCATTGTACAACCACTTATATTAGGCAAAACAATTTTTTGTGATCTATAAAATATTTCACGCTGTGTCCAAGACTTATGATGAAGAAAAAGAAATGAGAACATTAAAACAATGTTATCACTCCACAGAAGCACCACACTCCATACAGATGGTGTGTGTGGACTGCAGGAATGCTGGAAGTTTCCCTCCTGTTCGTACAGTATGAGGGTGTGCCTGGTACCATCGAGGTCCCAAAGGAGCAGCTTCCACTATACAGCTGTGACCTAAATCACACACACGACTGGCTGTCAGCACCACTAGGGTGTGCAGCTGGATAAAAATGGTAAATGTGTCTAACTAATGGAATCGGGTGGAATGCAATGAGACAGAACAGAGCTGAATTTAACAGAATAAAATGGAACAGAAAGAAGAACTTCAGGTTTTTTTTTTTTTAAAGAATAGAATGGAATAAGAAAATAGGGGAGGTATTGAATGAAAAAGGACAGAGCAGAATCATGGAGAATGGAACAAATACAAAATTAAATGGAAGAAAATACAAAATGCAGCTAAACAGAACGGATGAAACAGAATTGGGCAAAATTTAATGGAACAGAAGAGAACAAAATGGAATAAAATGAGTCAAATCAGAAGAGATGAGAAAAGCACAAGAGTAGACTGGAATGGGAAGGGAATTAAACAAGAACAATAGGAAATGAGAGGGTATAAAAACATAAATGGGCTCAATGGAACTGTGCAGAATTAAATGGAACAAACTGGACTAATCAGAATAGACCAGAGCAAAGTAGAAAAAGAACAGAATGGAATGGAAAAAAGGAGAACAGAAGGGAATAAAACAGCACGAATTAAAGCAAAATTTAAAACAGCAGATAGAATCTATAAATTGTTTTTGTTTAACTGGTTGTCCACACTGGGAAATGTAGGCTGAACGAACGCAGAAATGACAGCTGTCATGTGTGCTGCTGTCCTGAATAAACTGCTTTTCAATTAGTTAAAACAACCAAATTCCTCAACAAACATCAAGTATCATTGTTCAATAAGCACAGAAAGAAAGTACAATGCAGCAGTGTATTTCCAGTCTAGCACTTATACATTACTGCATTTAAAACATTTGTGTTTCAAAAAGAATGTACATAAGGATCAAGAAAATGACTTTGTACCATCTCCAATTTCTTAAACTGCATTATGCCAATACGAAATGCTGTCTAGTTACCATGACGCCCGAGAAGAGACACACTGCTTTGCCACAGTTGGTATTTGGTGACACATCTCCATAACCCACAGTGAGGAAGGTGATGGCTATGAGCCACAGAGCTGTGTCAATGTGGCCTGTCGATGCTTGGGTCTGCCTGCAGGGGGGGGCAGAGAGCGGCACTCAGACATACTGATTGACTTGGATAAAACAAACTTCTCAGTTATCATTTCCTGAAGAAAACTGGTGCTTCCTGACTTTGATAAAGACGTGGTGTGTTAGTCAGACTGTGTAATCAGCGTTGATGCTCAGCAGCACCGAGGTATTTGGTGACCTGATCAGGTTTAAATTATTAGCTCAGCTTTGTTAAATGAAAATATAAAAACTGAGACATGTTGAAATGAAGACAATGCTTTTGTTGCATCTTCAAATGAATGTGAATTTGTGAATGATCACTCGAAATGATCTCTCTCAAATTTAGACAGCTAAACAAACTGTTGACATTAAGTTAGAATTATATGAGCAATTTGTTAGTCACAACACAGCTTAGGTTGATTTATAGATGATTATCAGATCAATTATTCAATTATTGGAAAAGCATGCTGGATAACAAAGACTAACTGACTTCAGTGTTTGAGGGTGAAATTATCAAGTCATTTTTACTGTGCATGTCAGAGTTGGCATAAAATACTGGAAAGAGGAGGAGAGTTTTACTTTCTTTACGGAAAGTGATGATGAAAACAAACTTAAAACATTAGCCACTTAAAATTTCTGTTTTTGATGATATTTGATCTTTGGAGCATTCTGTATTAGTGAGTAAATGGAGATTAAATTTTTGTAGTGAGAGTTACAAATTCAGAGCTTTTAAGTACCATTCAGAAAGCTTTAAAAGGTTCAGAAACCTCCTGGCACTGAAACTACTAGTAAAGTATTGAGTTGAAAGAGAAAAATTGGTTTGCTCACAAAATGTGTGTACTTGGGTTTTCTGGTATACTTTATGTGCTTTGAAAAAAAAAAATCACACATTTAATCACAAAATTATAAATGTATATTATGTAAGAAAAGAATGTTCATTACTCAGAATTTCAGAAATGATGTAGGCAATGGTTGAATAAAAGTAAGTTCCATATTAACTATTTGAGCAAACACTCCCATTCGCTTTCTTCCTTTTCTGAGTCCTGAAACTGTTTGTTATTACATAAAACAAGAAACAGCAGAACTATGATTTGAATCTGAGGTGTCCAATTGAATTTTTGAGCTTTATATGCAAATTAATTTTACTTTACTATTCTGCCAGCAGTTCTGAATATATACTATATTTATGAATAGTGACAACAAAGATATTTTCTTTGGTCTTCTGAGAATAAAACATTCTTTGCACTGTTGTTTCCAGTAGTTGGAATGATACATAAACATTCACAGACTTAACTAATCAAGTGTGAATTATATTTCAGGGCAGATCTTTAGATTTTTTCCTTTGAACCATTTCTCTTTGAAATAATTCTTATTTTTACATCATGTTTATGTTTATAACGTAGGTCAGCTACCAAGACTGTTTATATGCATACATGCATTCAAAGTGCTTATGTTATATCCGTTAGTGTTACTTTCTAGTTAATTTTGATACAAAAACAGAAAGAAAAATGATCTCTTTTGTTAGTAATTTGACTGGTAACAATCCACACATGCAGCCTACCTCTCACACAGAGTGAGCATCCAGGACGCAGTGAGCCAGAAGAACAGGATGAAGACCAGTAATGTGCGTGCTGGGTATTTGTTCATCAGTACCTTGAGAACAAAGCGGAAGGTGAAGTTGATATTGTTGAGCGAGCCGATGCTCCTGTAGGAGGCGTTCAGCAGCACTTTGCTGTGCAGCAGGATGGCGCGGTGCACCAAGTACAAGCGGAGGAACATCAGCACGGACAACAGCAGCTCCATGTCCATCAGAGCATCACCATGGATACGGGACACACAGAGTGGTGCTGAGGAAGAGGAGTTGACAGGGTGACCAACCTCCCAGTATGTGCCAACAGGATGGATGGCACAAACCAGCAGCTCCAGCGTGATCACAAGAACCCTGTGACTGGTCATGGCAATACGCCAGTCCACCTGGTTATGATCACTGATGAACAGCTGATGAATGGAAGAGAGACAGAGATAGTAAAATAAAAAACATAATAAAAATGTTAGAGATGAAGACCACGACAAATAGGTAAATAGATCAGAAAATCAAGGATATTTACACTTTTCACACTTTGAAAAAAACAAAAAAAAATTCCATAAAGAACAACTAACATTAATAACTTCTGTCCTCTTTTTCCTCATCATACTGATTGATGATTATCATTATCAATGAATGACATTGCCTGTTTTGTTGCACTTGTTGACAAGTCAAATACTGATTTATAATAAAAGATCTTTTTTAGCATCTAGGAAAATTACCTGAGATATTTATTCTTTCTAAAAATCTTTCTAAAAAGCATTCCTGTCTGCACCATAAAACAAAAAAAACATTCCATACCCAGCCCTACCTGCAATCTAAATATATGACTTAATTCAGTAAAACCTAAGAGGGAAGTGAGGTGATAAATCTGTCTGGACCAGCAGACATTCAGTGTACTCAGGGAACAAAACACAGGGAAATCTTACATTAATTTGCTACACAAAATTAAATTCAGTGTTTTAACCAAGTCACGCAAAAACTAAACCTACCACATGGCATGCTAGGAAATGCATACTGATGTGTGTGTTTTGCATCACAAGCAGAAACCCCACAAAGTATTTAAATATGTAATATACACCATGTTTGTGAGCGGCTGTGATGTAGGAAATGTCCTTTAAGCCACTAAGTAGACGACCACAGATGTCCAACAGGAATCAAGAACTGAGAGAAATGAAGGAGATAGGAGGATGAAGCTGTTTGGCTGTGGATCACATATAAAAATCTTGGAATAATACTGTAAAGCTTCATAATAATTCAAGCTTTTTCAGCTTATTCAGACTGGAAGTATGTCAGACATGTCAACTCTGAGTTGCTCTTAGTAAGATTAAATTCATGACACAAAACAACTAAAGCTACACCAGACATAGCTGAACATTGCCTGTCTGAACTAGTGTCTTCAGCTCCACCCTAAGCCTTCCTTATCTCCTCTAAGCACCTGCATGGAGTCCTGTGTGTCTCCGACACACAGGACTCCCAAGCAAAAACACTGCAGAAAGCCCATCCAAAAACAGTTTGCTGTTCTACCTGTAGCAAGTCAGAAACTAGTGGTCCTTGGAATTTAATACAGCTTTATACCACACAGTACTCTTTGTACTTGCTGCTCATATTTTATTGATTACTCATCTGCTGTGAGTGAGGGTGAGGATGAGAGTAAATGAGAGAATATTTATTCTGTTTAATTTCAGCCAAATCCTTGACTGTATATTGAATTGATTCACAACAAACTATGTTTATTCGAAGAATATCACAGCTTCAACATTGTGCAAAGCTTTGAGGTTTTCTCCAGGATTTTTGTGCATATAACAAATGCAACATGGATAATGAGTGTTAAGGCTACCATCAGTGGACCGAGAGCTATTTCTCCTGATTGCTCTTGACTATCCTAACCGAGCTGATTTGAACCAAACATTGCTGATATTAAACCTGATGCTAAACAGTGCTGAAGATTATCTGTTGTGGACTTGCAGTGCATACACACAGAGAGAGACTATGAGGGTGTTATGTCCATTTTGAGGACATCCAAACAGTTGGAAACAAACAAGTGAAAGGCAAACTCACCCTGATATCCTTATAATGGAAAGCTAGAATGAGAATCAGGAGACACCCAGTGGACAGGCTGATGGAACAGTTGATGATGAAGGCAACGTTTGAGCCCTGGAAAGGAAATGGTAAAGAGGAAGATAAGCATAATAAAGGAAGGTGCTTGGCAGCAGCGATTTAATTTATTTCCATTTAATTCTCTCTGTTTGCAGTGTTTTATGAAACATCCCCTGGTCTCATGTTCCTTCTGAGGAAAGTGGAATGAGCACGAGAATATCCAGCTCACATAGACATATTGGTACCTGAACAAGATCAATTCTGTTATGTAAAATTACACTGAAGGTAAAGAGACATGGTCATTGCAAATGAATGAATGAACTAAGCATTGGTGTCCTTCATAGGAGCTTGTTCTTAGCAGGTCCACATTACAGGGCGCCTCTTAGTTCATGCATCTCGAGGCAAATGATGAAATGTCAATGAAAGCTTTTAACTGGGAGTGCTGTTTAATGTGGTTTACAGTTAAAAACATAATTACAAACTTTCATACTTCAGGAAACTTGAGCGTATAGGTGGTATGGTGTGACGTCCGTTGGAAAATTCCACTCCTTTTCCACAGTTTCTCCCATAGCATCCACATCATATCTATATTTCATCCAGAGCTAATTAGGAGCCTCCACAAAAGCTCAACAGAATGATTTCACCAGCATGACGCTTATACCGAGTTTCTAAAGTTGTTTTTGTAAAGCTTTCATGTTGGAAACCATAATTTCAAGCCCACTGAAACTAATTTGGGTTAACCTTAACATGGATTGTTTCACATGTACTTGGATGCACAATGGGTGCACTATCATCGGGACAGGCCACCCAAGACATGGCAAAAATAACACTGAATCAAATGGAAAAGATTGTGGTCTGGTTTTTAAGTACGCCGGTTAATAAATGTAAGTGAAAGCATTAATACATCCATCTGACACTGTTTTTCTAATCTGGTTTATAGTCTTGTTAGCTGTCATGTAGACTCGTGCTGTGGAACAGTGATGGAACCTCATGTACTATATATTAATTCCTATAATAAATTTCAGTATATAAGCTTACAAATATCCTACAATGATAACAATGGGACAGTGATGAGACACCAGATGTGACAGGAGGTAAAAGATCTACAGTTTAACTTCAACTATACCAGATGATTTTACTCTGCAGTTAGGTAGTATAAGTTAGTTACTTATAATAAACTCTTAGTCTCCCATTGCCAACTGCCATAGGAGATATTAATAAAATTCAATGATTACAGGTTCTACTGACTCCTGTAACATATTTCAATTTGAATGTTAGTGATCTTTTAATATAGGCAGTGCTGAACCTTAAACCATCCTGACCCGTCACACCAGCCAAACACTGCACCAGTTTTACTTATTAGCTATTGGCTTAAGAAAGGCAAAGTAAGGCAAGGCAAATTTATTTATATAGCACCATTGTATGGTGAGGCGCGGTCAGCAGAGAATTTATCTCCTTCGTAAACTGAATTCCTTCTCAGTTAGTCCAGTCATCCTTTGTCGTTTTTATCAATCTTTTATTGAGAATCTTTTGACTTTCTCTTTTATCTGCTAGTTTCCCAGCTTGACATTAAAAGACAGGAACAGTTTGAACAGTATTGTTAAGATCTGTTCAAAGATTACTGGAGTAAAACAATGAGCTCTGACTTTCTTTTGTAATCAACAAAATGTCAAGAAAACATTGAGCATTTTAGCTTCAGCTGGACATGTTGCTGCCAATGAATTTTCTCTACTGCCGTCAGGACGTCGTTATGGTTTACCTGTTTGTAAAACCAACTGTTACAAGTCCTTTATCCCCTCTGCAATTTGATTATTAAATGCCTCATAGTGGTATTTCATTTTATCTGTTCCCCTTTTTTAATCTGGTACTCATTGTTCTTATGCATTGATTGTTTCAGTCCATATATTTAGCTTTTAGGTGTTATGTGTTTTTCTTCATCATGTTTACTCATTGGTATTGATATGTATTTATTCATCGTGTTCTTGCTCTGCATTTAGCTTTTAGGTGCCAAATTATGTTTCTTTTTCATTTTGTTTGATTGATTTTTTTTTTCCACATGGTGTGTTATGATGAGCTGTTCTAAACTATTGCCCCTAGAGGGATAACTAAAGTTGTACTGAATTGAATTGAATTGAACCATTCAAACACAAAGGCAATCCAAAGTGCTTTCAAAATAAAGCAACATTTAAAAACCAAAAGGATAAAGTAAAGAATGAAATGAGGCAAAATTAAACAGCAAATTAGTAACTTGTGAAGAATGGCTCCATGTTAAATTACTGATACAAGGAAATCTGAGGTTTTTCCCACTGACTGTTGGGTGGGGATTTTCATGCCTTCAGGTAAGCTGAACAATGACGTGCTCCTCTTCACTAAAGTAAATTCTTCTACTTCTTCCCCTTTACACCACTCTCCAAATGTCTCTAAAGAAGGGCGAAATACAGAGTTCTCACCTGACACCAGGAATATTTTTTTTGTCTAATGTCTAATGACTGTAATCACCTGCTGATTATTGATGAGCCTCACTGGATTTGGATGTCAGGTATAGACACAGAGCAGATGTGGTTGATTGATGTCCGCGGAGGAATAAAAACCTGCTAATTATTTCATTTATATGTGTCATTGTGCATGTTGACCCACCCTCACCATTGATTATTGATTACACTTGTGATTTACTTGCTGTGACAAATGTCCCCTATAAGAAAAGCCTAATGGTTCAGCAACCATGTCTGTTTGTGACCTATCAACCAGCTTTTATAATGATTGGGAATTGGAGTATTGCTGTTTTTTTATTCTGCCGGACACTAGATATTTGCATTTACCTGGTATGTATAGTGTAAACCAGTTGCTGATTAGATGTCTGTGATGAAAACCGGGGGTCTGGGTCATGAAATAGGGAATGACAACCACAGTAATCATAGATTACGAAGGGCCCAAATGTGGTCTTGTGGTTAGAAGAGGTTCTAAACCATATGCCATCATGACTGAAGAGTCTGCAGTTTTTATTCCAACCAATCACAACAGCAGCTGACTCACCAATTAGCTGCTGATCAGTGGTTGAAGGTGAGTTAATCAGCAAAACCAGCTGCTGCTGTGCAGAGCAGAGAAACAATTCTGCAGGGATTACATTATAAAGATACATATGGAATATATAGTGCTCATCAACTTGACTGCCTGTCCAAACATCAAGGTGAGGTTTTCCTATGTGAACATCTCAGCATCAAAATATGTGGATATTGCGCATTGTTATTGTTTAGAAAGAGTCATTCAAGCACCATCAGTGCAGAGTTTTAAAACAGAGGGCATGAGGTCGCATCCAGGTCAAAGTGCACAGGCCTGACTCCAGCACAGCTACTTAAACTCAAGAAAGTCAGAGAGCCCATTCAAACACTCTAATTATACACTAAATGATGTGGAAAGATAGCATGAAGTACTGTGAGCAATCTCACTGCAGGGGAAGAAGTGAAATGTGGAAAAACTTCCCATAAATAGCCCTGTTTTTGTGCATAACCATGACAAGGTATGCTTAAAATATGACTTTGTAGACTTGTGGAGCTTTGACAGGAACTTAAATATCTCTAAACTCTGCAGCCTACTTAAAATGGTTTTCAAAATTCTATAAAAGTGAACTATTGACCGATGCCAAGACTCTGTATTGTGTTGGAATAGCCCCTGTGTGTGACTTGTGATCAGACTTCATGTCAGTCCACAAGCATGGAAGATGTCACAGCTTATGCACATGACTTGGACATGACATAAAAGTTTAAAAGAGATGAATGCTGACAATGGTTATATAAGCTATGGTTAAATCAGCAATGCAGCTTCTCCAAAATACTATGTTTTAGCTGTGGCAGAGAACACTTTTCCAGTGCATCAGCATTTCCATGGTAGCAAAGCTGATGCCTGTTGTTAGGAATGGACAGACAACACCTGTTCTTGGTTCGCATTTGTAAACTGGAATAGTAATGTCCTATTCATGCCAGCGCCGTTAATTTCACTGCAGCGTTTCTCCAGGTCCAACTCTATGAACGCATCAAGAAAATTTTTCAAGGTTCAGGGCATATTTCCATTGGTTGCTCGAGGATTTAAGCTGATGTGAGTTAGAAATGTGGGGCTCTCTGACACTGTAATCAATCACTGACTTTACAGCACAGAGGTGGTCTGATGTTTAGCGGCATGCATGAGAACTTTTTTCCACATGTGGAACTGGCGTGTGCTGTAGGAAGTCAGGGGGAGTTAATAATTTGTTGATTGTGCGGCCTGGCATTGTTATCCACTGAGATCTGCATGTTAATGTCATGAGGCTGTGCTACCAAATAGTGTGTCTGGAAATGGACTAACTAATGAGTAGGTCAGGGAGGTTCAAAGCCCAGGTGCAGAATCTCCTGTTGTGCTGCATGGGGGTTGTGCTGTCTACTAATCAAGGAAGTTGTTATGACAATAAAAGGAATGTGATTTTCTACACCAATTATGTTCAATTACATTAAAGACAAAGTGGTGTAACATTAACCTGTTTGTTTTTATGGCCTGATTTGTATCACTTCTCTCTACATTCTGTAAGCTCAGACACACAGCTCTCTTTTGAGGGATTTGTAAGTTATATATAGGATGGTGAAGAAGAGTTTCCCTGCTTGGTACTACCAAAAACATTAAATCCATCAGATGAGTTTTACGTAACAGGCTTCAGTTCTCCTTGATACTGAAATGATTAATCAATTAGTCTACAAACAAAAATTCATGGTCAACCATTGGAATAATTGACTATTCACTTATCAATTAAAAATGCCAAGTATTTGCTTGTTTTCCAACGAGGATTTGCTGCTTTCCTGGTTCATGCACTTGGACTGATGAAGCTTGTGAGGGTTATTTGTCACAATTGTGCATATTTTATAGTCTATATTCTATTTATTAAAAATTTGATTGATCATGAAAAGAAATGGTTCCACTGCATGATGATAATAGTTACCTATGTTGAGGACAAGTGTCAGCACTAAACTTTGTGACTGAATAATACAAAGTTTTGGTAATGTTGGAGGGGTACAGAGTGTCTGTATTCCCCNCCCCCCCCCCCCCCCAAATTGCAGACTTGTTTGTGTGTAGGCTGCCGTTCAGTTCCTCGCAGTTCAAGTATCCAATAATACTCACATTTCCACTCTGTGCATTTGTATTTGTTACCCAGTCACTTCTTTGAGTGTGAAATCTAGAATCCAGATTGACCTTATCTGTTAATAACTTCATAGACTTACCGGTGGATAGACGAAGGGGCACATTTCTGCGTGTATTATCATAAGCAGTATCCCGAGTAGAGCTGTGCCGAGAGCCAACGCGCACAGGCGCTTTTTATCCTCCAACAGAAACTTTCTGTCTCGCAGTCTGTAGAGGTTGTCTCCCTCCATAGGAATTACCCGTTTCCCGGGAAGTGTCAGAGACACCGATACCTCTGTCGAATCCCCGCCGTTTCGATTGATCAAGCCATCACAATCCACTTTGGAGTTGCCCCGTAGGCTGCGGCTTGTCATCTCCATCTCCAGCGCGCACGCAGGACGGCGGCCGCCTCCGCTCTCCACGTCGTCTCCTTTCGCTGCTCCCTCCTTTGCCTGTCCGCTCTCCCCTTTACTTTCCTCCCGAGCTGGGGAAGACATAGTCCGCTGGGCTCGCTGTGTACCAGGCCCGTTTCTCGTTTGACGCTCATCGGAATAGCGGGTTTACCAAAAACACTTGGCCCTCTAATACGCGCTCACCTTCACACCCCCACGACCCGCCGCGGCGTGCTTACGCGCACTGTGGCCATTTACGCGCTGCTGTCGGCTTTAAGCTCTTATTTACATGGGTTGTTATTTTAAGAGTGTATGTCGTATGTGTGTGTTGGGTGTGTGTATTCGCCCGCCGTGCTTTATGCGTCCCCAAGGAATTACTGCGCCTATATTTACACAAAAACACAGCAAACTGACAGGTTTAGTATTAATTGATGAATATAGCATTACACAGAGGATGTTTTTCTTGATCTGACAGCAAGTCTGATGACACAACTTGCATTTTGATAAGTTTAGCTATAGGTATAAATCACACTTCAAAAATGTTATACATGAGTTTTTAGGTTTTTGTCAGGTCACATTACCACGATCGACGTCTTGATCGCCTACTTTCTCATTTCTAACAAAAATACTAACAATACCCGCAAGAAATAGGCATAACTTGTTTCATTACTAAGTCTAACCTAATTTATCCTGAATTGAGTAACTGGGTCAATTCAGCGTGCAGAGGTTTTTAAACTCCACTCCCACTTTTTCCTCAACTTTTTGCACACCATCAGTAATCAGTAAGGACACGAGTTTCACATTTGCTAGAGAGTGCCACCTAGTGGTTTAGTAACTGATTTGTTGCTGCATCCACAATTCAGAGTGATTTTTTTTTTTTTTATCATTTGGCATGGACTAAACTTTAAACTCTCCTTTCAGCCTTTATTTTGGTTTATTATAATCATAAGTATATTTTTCCTGGCTGCCATTATGTGTCTGGGATTAATCTCTCCAATTCTGTATTTTAACCTAATGTCCAGACTTTGGTTCCTTATAAATGGCACAAAAGATAATTCCCCACAAGTTAAAAAAAAAAAAAGTTGTCACACATACTCGCTCCTTTACAAGGCCTGTTTAAGGCGGAACAGCGTCATAACCTTGGGCTAAAATGACGCAGTCAGCATGGGGGAGGGTTCTTCCTGCTGAAGCATACTGTGCTGGTATGCTGATAATGATGTCCTGCAGTTCTGAGTGACACACTATGTAGAATATGTATGTTGAGAGCTCAGAAAAGGGTTGAGGTCACCTTCACTGATGGCCGTTTGGTAGGTCAGGTTAAAACATTTCATCAGGGGGATAAAAGCCATTACCTACACTCTGCATCTAAAAATCATTATTCAACTACTGGAGGGAATACAAGTGATAATGACTTGAGGTATCAGCTGATTTAATCGTCTGCAATAAGAAAATAATGCACACATAAAAGGATAAAGAAGAACAAAGTCTGAAGCACAAATAAGATACAACCTGCATTAACATTAATGTGATAGCAGTAAATAAATAGGCATAAAAATAATTCAGTGATCACAGTGAGTAAAACAAGTTCATACATCCCAGCAGTCTTTGACATAAAAATTATTTACAAAAAAATGTACAGTTTCTAGTTGCCTGTAGAAGAGATTCACCTGAATAAGAAACATCTTGGCACATTTTACAAAGTATAGACAGAATATAAAACCAAGTTGGTTCAAAAGCATGCATGTTTACTGTAAAGTGAGATATGCCATACACAACAGTCAGTGTTAGTTAAAAAAAATATACAATTTCATGTCATAGCTGTAAGTTCAATGCCATCTGCTGGGAGATGTATAAATTACAACAAAAAGGAGAGCAAAATAAAAAAGATGTACATTAATCTGCAGTATCAAAGTCCTGCGGTATTTACAAGCAGTTTAACAAAAAATATCTTCTCAATATACAAATATTTTCATTCAAGATACAACAGATTAAAACCCTGAATTACACTTTACAGTGAACCCTGAATCATATTTTACAGAGATTAACTGTGATGCAAAAAACAAAAACAGCTGGAATACATTTATTTGGCATCAAGCCTATTGCTGATAGTTCCTGAATTAGTCCAAGCACCCGGTTATTGCATTATTGTGTTCAGTATTTAAAAAGTAGCAGTGCAGACCTGATTTATTAAACCATCTCACTTATTCTTTTGTGAACTTCAACGGTATTCCTCCATATTAATCAGAATTCATCCGAGACAGAAAGAAAACAGAAATTAAACAGTTTGTGCAAGGAATAACTTTAAGCTGTGCAATTAAAGTTCATTTTTTCAGCCCAAGAGAAAGAGAGCTCAGACACTTGGTATGATTGGCTCGGTTGGAGGAACTTATAATGCTCTACCTGCTTTCACCCCCACTGCGACTCGCTGGTCTAACCCTTCACAGCGCCCCACGGCTGCAGAGTAGCCTGCGGCACAATGAACTGTTGAGATGGCTGTGGCAAGATGTAGTAGCCAAATACCTGCTGGTGTGGAGGTGGTGGTGGTGGAGGCGCACACACTGAGGTGACAAACACAGGAGCGCTTTTCTTGTACTGAGGCCAAACTGGTGCAGGGTGGTAGAAGTAGTGGAGGCTGGCAGGCAGCTGAACACACAGAAATACAGGAAGGAGAGATTAGCAGCAGCACTGGTGGAGATAAGATAGACATAACCTGCATTCTTAGCCCATATGAAAGGAATCTTTATAGAACACGCAATATCAAAATTCAGCATAACTCATTATAATAACTTGGATGTAACTAGTGGTGAAAAAAATTCTAATTTTAACTGCTTAACCAGAACATTAATCTGACAATTCTGATAAAAAAATACTGTCTTTATTATTTTGTGATTAGACAGCTTGTGAAGGGCTTTTTTTCCAGCTTCTTCTAGCTTTAACGGTTAATGCTTAATTAAACATCATCAATGGATCAATCATTAATGAAAAGAAACCCTTAGCTACACTCCTAGCAATGACCAAATTTGTGTTTTATTTACAGCAGGATCCCCCAGAGATATTGAAATGCTGTAATTTTTAGTGGTGTATAGTGTAAAGTCTGGCAAAATACACTGACTTAGCAGTTTGTTTGCTACATCTGTACAATCTGATGCAACTCAATATACCAGCCCTCTAATAAATTGAGATATTTCAAATAACCTGCCCCTTCATGTATGTAAAAGGTGGTAGACAAAATATTAGAAATGCCTTTCAATATAATAATACAGCCATTAACTCTCTCCACATAGACAAAAGCTTCAAAAGGTTGGATTGAGTTTGAAAATCAACTCCTGCTACTTCTACAACACTGCATTTATTGTGACGTAATCACAGATATTTACCAGGTTTCTGACGAATTTGACTTTATTCAGGCCATTTTGCTTTCGAATCCTGGGTACCATTAATATTGGGTATGGGTAGCCTTCTGCTGTTTTTTTCTTCATCTCCTCCTTTTCTTTTTCTTGCTCTCCCTCCGTCTCACCATCCTTTACTTCCTCTTCTGTGTCGCTCGATGCAGTGGACCCACAATCAGAAGAGGTTGCAGAGTGGTAATCTGATGTGTCGAGGTTTACAGAGTCCACTGAGGAGTCATCTTGCTCTTCTGTAACACCTCCCTCATCGTCTTCTTCCGTTCTGACTTTGAAATGAGCAACTGTGAAGGGCTTGCTGCTCTCTCCAGCTCTGTTGAGAAAGACTTGATGATTTTATGTTAAGCTACAAACCGTTGTTTTTTGTTTTTTTTTTTTAAACATTTACCCCACATTCCTACTTTGCATTTCCCATACATTTTTAGTCATCGTCTCTCAGAATGCATGATGACGATGGTTCACTCACACTTGTGGGTAAAACTGAGAGAGAGCACCGTTTTTGAAGCACGCCTGTCTGAGTCATTGCCTTTTGTCTCAGTGGGGCAGCCAGTGACTCACCTCGCACACACCTCCAGTGGGTCGATCCACAGCGTGATCTCAGGCGGAAGACCTAGCTCACTGAGTGTGAGCTCACTCTCCTCACATGCCTTCAGCACCGCTTCATCACATGGTATCCCGTTATTTATCCGGATGCATCTGCGAAGGATTAAAAGATGGAGGCATTGCTTACTTTCTGGAACTGTGAAGCTCATCATATAATACAAGAAATCACAGCTGATTCTAACAACGTTATTTTTATGCATAAAATAAATAGGGACAATTATCACAAAGATAAAGTAAAGATTTAGTGATCAGTGTGATACTATTTGCTTTCCTGTTTACCTGAATGCCTGCCCTTTGCTGGGGTGGTCAGGATACCAGTGGTCATTGTATTTGTCACACAGAACTTTCTGTAGCTTTTCAGCAAACAATTCTGCTTTGGCTTCATCAAGCTTGCCGCGCCCCAAGGCCAACCGTTTAAGGAAGTTGACTCCAGCCTTCACCTCTCTTTTCATGGTTTCTGTTTGGAGATAGATAAAAAAGAAAGAACTGAGGTGATAAGTAATTTATTTGCCTGTATTTCTTTATGACTATGCATATTCACACACAGCTATCATGTTGAATAACTTGCAGGCTCTTGATTTGATTCTTCAGAAACGGACTATAACTTCAGTGTGATTTGAGTGAGTGTGAACTTCACTCGCACTGATAACAGCACTTCCTTGCGCAGTTGGCCCTGAGCTGTCTGTTTTTATTAGGTTACCTTCAGGGGTATATGGAAGAAAACACTTTTCAGCTGTGGATACGGCCTGTGTTGACAAAAGACTAGAGTTTGTATACAGGCAAACAAGATGCAAAATAACTCTGCCATGTTGACATATAAGTGTTTAGACATGCAAATCATGTGACCTTGCTGTGGCGTTTATCTTCTGATAGCATGCCTGTTTGGGTTGATGTCAGTGTCAGACTGACCACAGAGTCGTGCATATTCAATACACACGAAGGCAAGACAAACTTTGCTGAACTAACCCAGCTAATACACCATGAACTGATGTAGAAGGCCAGTAGATATCCCTGGTGAAAACCAAGGCTTGGACTTTGAGGTGCGACAGTCATTTGTTATTGTGGCTAGAAACATGCCACTCTTGCCTGTGTAATGTGTTGTGAGAGAAAATTATTATTTGCTCCATCAGACACAGCCACAGGCCTTCTCTTAAACGCAGTGACACAAGCAAATGTAACTTCATCTCTCAACATTATATGTTTTGCCCTCACATGAGCAGCGAGAGTCTCTCTGTGTTATTAGGCTTATGTTTAGATGTTCAAACAGCAGCTTTAATATTCCAAACAGTCATTAGCCAGCAAGGTAAAAACAACGCCAAACTGCTTGTAAGAGCAAGGTTGCTGTTGCTTAGTCAGAGTGAAATCACTTTTTCTTCATTTCATGACAATCAGATTAAGCTTTTTGCAATTACCATTTTTTATGCATTTTGTAACATACAAAAAAAAGTCACTTTATCTGAAACACACATGCACTAATTTTTCAGAATATTTTCTACTTCAGGTTTCCTCCAAAACTGACAAGAATATAAAGGCAGCCCAATTCCAGAATCCTTACTTGAACCAGGTTACAGAGGTAACAAACATTTAGTTAACAGCGCTTTAGTGGATTTATTTCTCAAGGGTTTTGCATGTTTTTACACAATAGATTTATAGGATACTCATGGCTCAGAGAGAATATTAAATGTGAGACGTGTAAAGACCTGCAATCCCTGATGTGTGTTTACCCCAATTTTCAATACTGAGTATGTTCTTAATTGTCTTTCAATGGGATCATATTTTGAAGTGGAGTTATGATAAACAATTGTGTTGCCTAAATCGACAATGAAAATTGAAATTTTTTTTCAGATAGTCAGGTATTTCAGTTTAGTAAGATTTGAAATAAATTAGAGAATACAGTTAGAAATCTTCACAGAAAGTTCAAATTTGCATGTAAGTGGATGTTACACAAAGCCAAAATAATTTCTCCAGATTAGTGTGACATTGTTTTTGTCGATATCTCTGTGCCTAAAGTGTAAACATGTTGCATCCCACATACTGTAGCTCCTCTGCTGTAGATTTGATTTGAGAAAGAGCCAAGACAACATGTTTCAACAGCTTCCTTCACACAAATTAATGGTTACTATTCCAAGAAACAAAATGGATTAAAAGAAATTCACTTTCCTGGGTTTGTTTAATTCACGCTTGTCATTTCTTTGATCAAATCACAGAATTAGTGCTGTTCTTCAGGCACCACAAACAGCGCCGTTTCTGTCCATGTTTACTGCACAAGTGACCTACTGCTATATTCACTACTGATAGGCCTTTGATTTGCATGTGAAAACAACAAGTTGAACCAGACACAAGTAGGCTGGTGTGCACATCCAGCTCAAGTTGGGATCAGGTGCAGGATTAAAACAGAATACAGCACGAAGAAAGGGTAGACCGCATACTGAACTTAAAGCTCCCAAAAGACAAAACCCGAGGAAGACCTTGCTGGTTGAAACGTTGCATTTATTAAACCTTTTGGGAGCTTTAAAAGCAACATGTTGACCAATTTTCAGACTGAGACCCCCGCCTCCACCACCACTACTGCACACGCACACACACACACACACACCCCACAGCTTATACATCAGCATGTCTGTTACAGTTTAAAGCCTTCAAACATGGAAACAGTGGGAATTATAAAGTTTCACTCGGCATGTGGTAATAAAGTCTGGATCCTGTGTTGATTTGTCCCCTAAAGTTCCTTAAAGTTTGGTTGCAAAAACATCATTTTCCTGCCCGTATAATAATGAGATGTTAGCACAACGCAAACTCAGGCCCACTACACCCAAACCATCCAGGACAGAAACAGTGAAATCAGCTTTAAACATAAATATGCAAATAAGAGCGACAGTGAAGATTTTATGGCCTTTTTGACTCGTTTGCATGGTTTTGTCCATATTCACTTAGAGTAATATGTGCTTGTTTAACAAAGAAAAGAAACGCTGGAGACAAAACCAGTCTGATCCAAGTAAGAACAAGTTGGTGTGTAGTTACAAAAGAACAAATGAAAAAGGAAATGTATTCTCTGACCTTTACTATTCCTTTCTGCGGCGATAAGGGAAACGATGCACGCTTGAAATAACCCACTGTGTTTCAGCGCGGAAACCCCCAGTGAACTTCAAAAAGTAAAGCTAGACGCGTAATTTCGATACAGGTGAAATACTGTGTTAAAACGACTTGTTTACAGAACTTTATTTTTTATATACATTATTAGGCATGTATAGCGTTTAAGTCGGCTATAAAATAATTAGAAAATATGTGTTTCGTTTCGGTTCAAACACAAAACGCCAGTAACAGCGAGTATAAAAATGATACAAAAAAGTCAGAAACTTAATAATATAACTAAATATATGCGAGACAAACTAGGTTTATAAAGTTGGTAGCGACCGATCTTTCAATAAACAAGCCTTTTTTTTTTTTTTTTTTTTTTTTTTTAGGGGGATATTTACAACTAAATAATAAATCTCCGAGCTGACGAACCTAAACGTTATTCAAAGAAATAATTGTTACTTACGTTGAGATTGCATTGTGTGTATCCAGCAGTCTTCGGCTCTTTGTTTCTCTCTCCGGTGGTGTGTTGGCGTTATTGTGGTCAGCACATGTTGCTTCCTTGTGCTTTCTGAGTTCTGCCGTAACAGGAACGTAACATTACGGTCGGAGTGACTCACTTCCTACATGAGCAACACTCACACCCCGGAATTCCAAATATGGACAGGCAAGTTCACCACGATATTGTATGTATTACACTATCTGAACGTGTTTGTCATGCTTACTGGCGTTTATTTTCATCTGGCATAGTTTCTTTAATGTAACTGTGTTGTTTTGGGGGGTTTGACGTGGTTTGGTTTGAAAGATTAGCGGTAGTTCTATAAAAAAAAAAAANAAAAAAAAAAAAAAGTGCTTAACCTCCTGGAGTTATGTCATTTTTACAATTTTACTTAACTTTTTTTTTTGTTTTTTTTACAATTTTCATTAAATTTGATTTTCGTTTATCAACTAAAAGCTGCACCTTTAAAACTCCTTTACTAGCTTGTTTGTATCTTCTTTCTTAGCTTGTTTTGTGCTAGCCTGGCGTTTTTTTTTTTTTTTNAAGCAAAAAAAAAAAACTTCAAAAATTTTGTTTAAGACCTTTAAATAATTTGTGAGGGAAGAAATTGTAGAAATTAAGCTTTAAAATGTAGAAAATAAAAGAAAAATCCAAACTGTTATCCAGTTCGATTTTCGACTTGATTCTAGAAAATTCTACAAATAAGAGTCTCAACAATTAAGTAAATATTTGTAGAAAAGTTTCTTTGAAAACCAAAAAGAAAAGAAAAAAACAAAAATTCTAAAATGGTTTGAGTCTATAAAATAAGAGACGTAAAAAGATCCATAACATCCCAAAAGAAAGAAAAAAAACTTGATATACTTGAATACTTACTTGAATACTTGAAATGGGAGGGAGGGGGGAAATTATTCTAAAGTCTGCTCTTATGTGATGCGTTTTTCATTGAGACTTTACTTTAAATGTAAAACTATTGTTCACAAAGTATTGATAAACATCTCTGGACACATTATTCAAACACACACTGCTGTCTAGACTGCTGAGGTGGAGTAACAATAAGCGGTGAGTCCGTATGTTTAAGCTCAATAAAGCATCCATAAATACCAAAAGATCACAGCAACACAAACCCAAGCGCTGAGATTACTTAAGGTTTAGCAGCATGTACGCGATGTGTAATATTGCATGAGAAGCAACTCATTGTATGCATTTCTGTCCTTTTGCCTTTTCTTCTCATTTTCTCTTCCGATTAGTTGGTTTATTCTCTTAGTGACCACTAGAGGACTTCCTAGAGTCTTCTAAAGTGCATGTTTTGCAAGTCTTGTCAAGTGGCATGATTCTAAAGTATATTACAGTAAAATAAAAGTAAAGTAGGGTTTCCATATTAGGAACTAATGAGTCTTCTTCTAGGTCTATATCGACTCCTCGTCTCTCACCCCTGTACTCAGGTATCATCATTTCTGAATGCCTTAATGTCTATTATTCCTCTGTTTGCACCAAACTGAAATTGCAGTAGCAAAAACACTGCATGTGTTCTTATTGTAGCTACATGTACTTTTGCAGTTATAAATGCTATTATTAGGACACCTTCAGTTGCATGGATTTTTTGAATAGGTGTTATCACTATAAAATTTCATTTACCCCAGGAAAAAATAAGGATTAAACCTTTAAAACTAAAAGACTTCCTACAGGAGTTTTAGAAATTATTTTTTATTAAATATATATTGAATATGATGATTTAGTGAAGTTATGAAATGCTGCCAATTCCATGCCACATAATCTGCCAGTGCAGGGGTGAGGAGAGGTGAGGACTGACCTGTGCAGGGTGATGGAGGAGGAGGAGGAGGAGAAGGAGGATTGATACTTGACTAAAGAGGCAATGCAAGCTGAGGGGGAGGAGATCCTAATATGGTTTCCATACTAAAGAAAAAATCTATTTAATAATTTATGAACAAATCAGTAGCAGATTATTATGTCTCAGCATGATACCATACATGTCTTTTCTGTCTTTTTTCTTCAGTTTTTTCTTCTTTTGTTGTAGGAGGTAATGTCAGTTCAGGTGGGGTGAGATCTGTGTGGGTTCTTGTTCGAGAGAGAGAGAGAGAGAGAGAGAGAGAGAGAGAGAGAGAGAGAGAGAGATTACTGTTTTGACAACTTTCCTTGTCTGTAACTGTGATTCTCTCTCTCTCTCTCTCTCTCTCTCTCTCTCTCTCTCTTTGGCTCTTTCTGATATCCTTTCCAGTCTATTTTCTTGTGACAAACCCCTGCAGGCCATTCCAGTTGTTGACTGGACTGATTGCATAGTGTCTTTAAACAATTTTCTCACAGAGTGATGGGTCCTTTGACATCTTTCTGCAGTTAAGCTAACTTTTCATCTCAACTTAGTTCATTTGAAAACAATAAAAACTATTGATTTTCATTGTCATTGTGTCATTTGGGTTTCTCAAGCACTGGCTAGCATATCAGAATATGCTGTGATAATGGGAACACATACAAGGATCCTTCATACACATGCAAAAAACATTTTTCACAAGTGTGGTCATTTGGTGGAATGGTATTGGAAATGAAACCACTTAACCTCGAAATGTGATCGTTCTTTGTAAGGAACAGCTTTTCTCTGAATGCATCTGGCTGTATCAATGAAGCCCACACGCATACACCACATGCAGCCTGCTTCTTCTTTAAAAACATATTGATTTCTCTCCTTCGCAGGGAGCTTAATGCCATCGATCGCCCAGGCCCTTTCAAGATCAGCGCCAGTATAAGCATCTCTTCCCCTAACATACATGCTGCTGCTTTCCCCTCAGGTAATGATTGTCCTTGGGTTGGGGAATAGTTTGTCAGTATTAGCAGAGAAATGTTTCTCATGGTATTCTCTCTTCTCTTTCTCTCTCTCTCTCTCTCTCATCCCATCTTGGGAGCCTTCTGCTAATGCGGTTAAGTATGGAATGCATATTTGCAGACTTTAACAAAAGATGAGAGTGAATGCTGCACACACCTCCTTTGACCTTTATTATCTACCATCCCTCGCCCTCCTCCCCCAAAGCACCTCTCAGCTGGTCGATACCTATTTGTATTTGCAATGCATTAGGCTACTGCCCTCTTTTTAGATTGGAAAAGTTGGCTTTTACACAACTTGTGACTTTGTGGGCAAATCACACCAACAAGGATTTTTACAAAGGATTTTAGAACAAAGAAGTGACAATATTGATATTTTTATGAATGTCTTCCATCTTTTTCCCTGTATTTCCTTTAACTATATTGAATAGTAGCTCAGTAGTCACATTATTCTATTCATTTTTGGGGGGTTTTGTGCAATTTTTTTAATATCAGGTTTTCTCAATATTTAAAAAAAATTCATACTCATTTTGCCATTTCCTTTCTCTAAAATGTTTAGCATGGGAGGTTACGACTGCATTTCATTGTACAACCCTGTATTGTGTAATGACAATAGGCTGACCTTGACCTTGGCATTGACCTTTAGTAGCATAGCTCCTAAAAGCGAGAAATAGACCAAACAATTAGATTGTAATACTGAGTTAACAACATCGAATCAAGTCCAAAGTTCTCGCTCATATGAAAGAAATTAGACCTGGGAGGCAGAGAAGACTCCAGTCCCAGCCCTCCATAATTGTAAATGGTCCAGATGTGTATTACATAAATTTAGAAACAGGTTTTCACCTGCTACATCTGCTCTTGGAGAGGCAAACTCAAACACATGCTTTGCCTTAAATCATGCATCCCCATGGATGGTTATGAAAGGTGAATTCCCTTTTAATCTCCATAAACCTACACGATTACTCAACTGCAGTGAGAATTGTTACTGCGGAGTGTGTGAGGAAAGTGACCAACCTTCCGTTTTTCTTTAGTTTTGTAGATGATCCCTTTATAAACTGCCAGCAGGATGCAGTGCATATGTGCATGTTGACATTTCCTCTCCTACTTTCAGACTGTTTTCTTAAGATAAGACATAGATCAACAAGGAATCCATTTCACACAGAGTTTAATTTGGTTAATGACTTTTTAATTGCCTATATGTCAGCACCTCTCCTTGGTTCACATGGTTGTGGTATAAACACAAGCACATGTTACATTATAACTCTGCTTATGAGTGAAATGAAAATGGTCAAAGTAGAACAACCTGTAGTGGAAATCTTCAGATGTTGATAACATTTGTCATATACCGGTATATATAATACCTTTGAATTTATTTTCTGTTTGCCCGTAATTATATATCACTTTGAATTTAAGCTTGCAAGTTACATTTCCTAACATTTCAGAATTTATTTTTAAAGAGCCATACCAGTGACTTTCCATATTTGAGCCCAATAAATACCAACTAAATACCTGCATATAATTAAATTACTGACAACCACTTTCCAAAACATAAAACTGTATTTTACTTTTTGTGTTATTTTCTTAAATCCTCTAATCTTTCAAAATCAAATGTTCAGGTGATTAAACCCACCTTAAAATGCAATGTTTCACCTGCTTAAATAAGCAAGACCTGCAGAAGGTATGATCATTTAAACTTCTTGGTCTTCTCCTGGGACTATATTCCCTTCAGAGACATGCATTTTCTTCTGTGTAGCTCGGTGTTTAACTACATTGAAAAGTTAAAATTAGGTGACTTCGACAGACTATTTAACAGACGTCTTGCTTGGATTACTTATCTCAAGCATATTTCAAGTCTTTAAAAAGATGGTTTTTTTTTTAGTGCACTAGAATGAGCTGAAAACAATGGTAGTGTGAAGGTAGGAAAAACAAATATGAAATTTACTGCACCAGTATTATGTTTTGGAAAATGGTTGGTGGTAATGTTATGTAAAAGCATATTGTATTTATTGGGCTTAAACATGCAAAATCACAGGCATGCTCCTTTATGATGCACTCGCTGATTTCATTATAGCATCCAGAGATGCCTGAAATCCCCAAACTTTCCCCCAGCTCATCTCTGATACTCAGCAGTGAGCTGGGAGGAAATATTGGGAGTTGGGGGGAGTGTATTTGTGCTATAACAAAATCGAGCAACAATCTCTCCCTTTGTATAACTTTATGCAAGCACAATAATGCTTGAAGACCTGTTGGGTTTGCACGTTTGTATTAATCGTTTAACTGACGAGTGTTCCCTCTTCATTTCTTTCATGATTTTGGTATTGTTTTTAAACGACCATGCTGTCCATTTTGCATGTTTGAGCCGAATATATTCAATTTTCATACACGTAAAATAATTTCCCAAAGCATACTAATGGAACGGTCAATTAAAAAATGTTTTCCTACCTTCCAGACCGCCATTGGTTTCAGTTCATTCTGGTACACTATTAAAATCAACTTGTTGATACTTGAAATGTTCTTGGGATAGGTAATCCATCGTTGCAAACAAGACGTGTATTCAGGGTTTTTTTTAAGTTATGTAATTTTAGTGTTTAAGTGCAATAAAAAGTGCAGTGATCTGAAAATGCTTCCTAGTGGTGCATTCAAGTGCTGTAGTGAAGAACTGATAACAGGAAGCATTTTCAGATCACTCTGCGCTTTTTATTGCGCTTAAACGAAAAAGTTACACAACTTCGAAAAAAAACCTGAATGTACATCTTGTTTGCAACGATGGATTAACCTATCCAAAGAATGTTTCAAGTATCAACAAGTTGATTTTAATAGTGTACCAGAATGAACTGAAACCAATGGTGGTCTGGAAAGTAGGGGGAAAAAAATTTAATTCACCCTTTCATTGGTGTGCTTTGGGAAATGATTGTCAGTAATGTTATGTGTATGAAAATTGAATATATTAGGCTCAAACATGCAAATGGCTGGTAAACCTCCAAAACTGTTTTGTTGATCCTTTTCTGAAAAACTATTTAATGGCCTCCAGTGACGGGGTAAATATTAGCCTTTGTATTTGTTATAAGTTATGGGTCAAGCTATAGGCCCCTGTTTTTACTGAATAGTCAGGGACAATGTGTGTAATGCAGAATAATTTAAACATATATTAGTCTGTGCAGTGAGCTGGGTTGGGACGTTAAGCTCCCTTTTTCCCATTTGTCTGTGCAGGCACAGGATGGAATCATGCCTGAACTCTGCTTTCCCATTTTTTTCATCAGTTAAAACAATCTGTGATTTAACTGTCTACTTAAAAATACATAAACACATACACTGGTTTAATAATCCCCTTTGTGACCCACACCAAAAATGAGTTGTTTTATTATGAAGCATTTCACCTGAATGTCAGTGGTTGCCATGGAGATCTGTGCAGCTATGGGAAGCTCAACTTAATGGTGTGACCCTAACCTTGCACTTTCGCAATTATACGCTTTCGTGAAGTTACAAAATACATGGCCATACTTTATACAGCAGATGAATATTTCAGAACCAATGTATTCTCTTACTTTTGGCTTCAATTTACGAGTCTATTTCTGGTGCATTCTATATTCCATAAATATTGATCCAGCCCTCACAAATAATTTGAAAAGGAGCTGGCAAAAGGTGTGCTGTGTTTAAAATATGGATTTCTTGTTCATGCAATATATATTTCACTTTGACTTTTTCTGAACGTATTTATATTTCTTGAACTGATGGCCAAGTCTTCACCACTGCCTTGAACTAGCATTAACAAACCTTTCCCCTCCCCCATCTGCATTTCTCTCTCTCTCTGCCCCTTTTTGCCCCTCTGCTGTTCTCTCTCTCTCTCTCTCTCTCTCTCTCTCTCTCTCTTTCTCTCTCTCTTTCTCCCTCTCTCCTTCTCTGCTGCAAGCTGTGTGTCTCTTTCCTGTGTGCTGGGGGGCCAGCGGAGGGGAAGTACACAGTGAAAGAAAGCACTCTGAGTTCAAGTGCACAGGCTTAAAGACACGGCTGACTTAACTAAGGGGAATATGACGGGAACACGGTCATGGAAAGGGAAGATAATGAGCTGTTGACAAGTCAGCTGTGTACATGGAGACGGGTATAAAAAAAATCATTTAAAAAAAGGGGGAAATTTTAAAATATGTGAACAGGAAAAAGGAGAAAAAATGTCTCCTCCCCTTTTCCTCTCTCCACGTATACTCCTACTCCCTCCCACCTTCCTTTCTTTCAATCTCCGTCGCTCCCTCTCTCCCCTTGCTCCTTCATTCCTACCCTGCATGCATGCACACTCTCATGCACACACAGATACACACACACACACGATGACTGATGGCTGCTCCTTCTCTTGCCATTCTCTTTTTCAAGCTCTTGCTCTGTCGATTACACTGCCAAGACTTTTCCCCCTCCTGTGTGTTTGTCTTCTCGGTAGCATATGGTGGAACCGGTTCTGCACAGCTTCAGCACATGCTACCCCAGCCACAAACTGAGCAGCAGCCTTGTCTGCCTCTCTCACTTTGCTGCCTGTGACTTATCTGCTGCCTTTTCCTGCTGTACTTTCACGGCATTGATTTTCTTTTTCCACAAGACATTCTCCCTCCAAAGTCCCAAGCATGGATGGGCGAAGAAAAGCGAAATGGTGTCTGAAGAAGAGGAGATCAGGGCGGCAGCAGCAGATAAAATGCAGCCAGCGGATGAACGCTAGAGTGAAATCGAGATGCAAGGCTGCAAGTCCAGAGGGAACGCACTAACTAGAGTGAGGAAGAGGGGACAGAGAAGAGGAATCAAGTTGGTATGAGCAGAGAAACGCGGGAAAAGGTAAAAAAAAAAAAAAAAGTGCTGACTTATAAGCTGGAATTGTCTTGTATGATTTGTCTGTAAATTATGTTTCAAAAGAAAGGTATTAATGTAAATGTATTTTTTTTGTCATTTAGGAATTCTGCAGTCGATATCTTGTTGATTTCTGCTCTGGAATGTATCTGTTGGTTTGTGTACTTAAAGTCATTTCTCTTCCTCCCACTCCCTTTGAACATAGTCCCTGTCTCCATGCTTCTCCCATTACTCAAGCTGAAATCTGCTCGTGCCTTTTATCTCATGTTTTTTGCTTGACAGAATGTATTAATTTACTTTGCCCGAATTCAAGGTTAGTATCGATCAAAGCCTCAGTCTGGTTGTGGGGCCCAGTTGTCAGGACGAAGAGGAAGGAAGAACAGGGTCAAGACACTCACTTTGTGCCATTATTGTGTTAGATTACCATCTTTGTAAATCCTGACATGTACCTTGTTGGAGTAGCATGTTGCTGCGTGCATGTTTTGGCGTAGTTTTGTGGTCTGTTTCAGCTGATACGAGATAGTTAAAGGATGACATGAAGTATTTGCTTTATTGGCGTATCATCCTCCCTGCTCTAGAATTGACACGTCCCACCCTCTACTTCCCCACGCTGTTTGTTTGTGTTCTCAGTGTGTGTGCCTGTTGTGTTGCACATGATCAAACCTGATCTGTATGTTTGACACCATCTACCAACATGGAGGTCTAACTTGCTGATCTGAACACCTTCACATTTTCTGCAGCTCGCAGCTCATCCTCGCTGTACTGTTTGCTCTTGGCCCTGCCTCCATTGTTTGATATCGACAAGTTAGTGCGCCTTTCATCTTCCGCATGTGCACAAAAGGATCTGTGTTATATCCTCATTCCATCCATGCTCTTAGCAGCCTGTCCATCTCCATGGAGACATGATATGAGCTCTAAGCCCATGTACTTCTTACTGCATATAACCTCACAAAGACACCCTGGTTTTCACCCTGCCAGGGTGCGCCATTTGTCAGAGGGCAGAAAGAGGGTTTTCCTATTAGTCAGTCATCAAAGGGTGACTGTGGGGACGGCGGTGGTCTTGATAATCATGAATGGAGGTTTAACCCAAGATTTATTAACGGAAGTAAGTCTTGGACCGCTGACCCTGCATGATGGCTGGCCGGTTTGCTTCTGTAGGAAGGGTTTTTACAGTGGCCCACTGGCAGCAAAGCTCAGTGAGACTGCTAATCTTTTATGATTCCTGGTGAACTCAGCTAAGCTGTAGTAGGTTTGCTGCTGTTCCATCATCATGTGCATCTGCATCTCAGGTCATTCATCAGCATCTCAACAGAATGTTAACACTTGATTTAAAAAAAAAAAAAAAAAAAAAAAAAAAATTATATCCAGTACTGACTAGATTTTGTTCCAGAGGCTATGATAGTATGCAGGGTCCATTCTAGAGCATGTTTAGATGCTAATTGGACCTCGTTCATGAAATACATACGCTTTTAACTTTTGCATTTGGTCTAGCTAAAAACTTTTCTAGGATTCATCAATATTTTTAAAATGTTTGTTGGTAACATGCATTTCCATGTGCGTAGAACCACTTGTAGTCCAACACACACTAATTCTTTTAATTTGTTGTGTAAAGTTGCAAATGATGAAATAGTAAATAAGTTGAAAGTAAAGTAATGAAAAGACAAAATATTGTTACTATTACACATTTATTACTTTCCACATTTTTCATCATGTCTTCAGTAGGGTTTGATTTGTTGCTTAATATCCACATATATTTTACTTGATTTGTTTGATTTTATTTTATAGTGTTTTAAAAATAAAACACCATAAAACCACCACTGGCACATCAGACCAACATACAGCAAATCATCAATAATTTGGATTGCTACGATACATCCAATATTGATGGCTGAATGAATGAAATTGATGTGACGTTATCCAGTAGTGGCAGTTCACAGTGGAACTTCAGGAGCCATTGCAATCATTTCAGTTATTTGGGAGCCAATTTCGACCTCCTATGGCCCTTAATGTTACACCTGACAAACACTTTTTGATAATTCATTTCAAATCAAGCAACTGTGTTTAACTTAAGCCCACTTTGTGTGTATGCAGCATAATGACATCATTCCAAGGTCCAGAGAGTAATATGGTTGTTGTTTTAGTTGGGAGTCATAATAAGGTTTTTGTATGCTTTATGACGAATGCTGCCCTAAAATGTATTATTTGGAAGTTTACTACAAATGGTAATGAAAACTTGTTTGGAAGGGGCTTAAAGGACCATATCAGCCATTTTGCATGTTTGAGCCTAAAATATTCGATTTTCATACATGTAATGTTACTGACAATCATTTCCCAAAGCATACTACTGGAACGGTGAATTTAAANTTTTCATACATGTAATGTTACTGACAATCATTTCCCAAAGCATACTACTGGAACGGTGAATTTAAATTTTTTTTTCCTAACTTCCAGACCACCATTGGTTTCAGTTCATCATGGTGCGATATTAAAATCAACTTGTTGATGCTTGAACTGTTCTTGGGATAGGTCATTGCACACCATCGTGAAACAAGGTATATTAATTTTTTTGTTTGAAAAAAAAAAATGGAAAAGGTAATTTTAGCGTTTAAGCTCAATAAAAAGCACAGAGAAATCTGAAAATGCTTCCTAATGGTGCATTCAAGTGCTGTAGTGAAAAACTGACAACAGGAAGTATTTTCAGATCACTCCATGCTTTTTATTGCGCTTAAATGCTAAAATTACGTAACTTCGAAAAAAACCCTAATACACATCTTGTTTGTGACTATGGATTACCTATCCCAGGAACATTTCAAGTATCAACAAGTTGATTTTAATAGTGTACCAGAATGAACTGAAACCAATGGCAGTCTGGAAGGTAGGAAAAAAAAAATTAATTCACCGTTCCTGTGGTATGGTTTGGGAAATGTAACGTTACGTGTAAGAAAATTGAATATATTAGGTTCAAACATGCAAAATAGCCGGTATGGTCCTTTAACATGCATCCAGTTTAAGATTGAACGCGATTCATGAACATGGGTATGTGGTTGGTTTATGAATCAGATATTTGGTTTTGTTTTTATTTCTGAATCATTCAACCAAATTTAACAGAATATCAGAAAGCCAATTGATTGCTGTTGTGGTAGTATGTCTGTGTATCTTATCTTCACACTTAAAGCATATCAGCAGTTGAGACATTCAGTACGTTTCTGCTGATTCTTGATAACGATGCTGAATGCCGTGCTGGTAGTAATGGATTACACTGTCTCATTGTACTGAGAGTGAATGGATCAGTTATTTAAAACCTTTTTGACTTCAGGTTGCAACACATCTAAATGTAAAAAAAAAACAATAGGGTTTAACATCTTTCACTTGATAAAACATAACGTAGCTGTCCCTATCAATTATGTAGCTCTGGCGTGAAAGAGAAAGGAAAGGGTCAGACTCAACAGGCTACTGGGTCCAGCATGCAGAGAAAGCACTGCACCATATGACTGCTGTGGATGTACGAATGCTCTCTCACGGTCTGAGTGAGAGCTATTCCCCACGGACTCAGTGTTCCAGTTGCATCAGTGTTTGTCTGCCTTCTCTAGGACATGCGGCTGAAATGGGGCTGGAGCTGAAAGAACTCCAGCCCCATATCCAGCCCCATCTGGATATCCATGGGGCTTTGCTGCTTCATAAGCGCTGCGCTGCTAATGTGTTACTCTGTCGCACAATCGGATAGAACACAAAGTTTTGTCAGTCTGTGTCTGCAGCTGACATGAAGATCTTGTATTTTTGTTCCAGTTCCCAAAAGCCCTGATATTATTTTCAGTGTGATATCATTACTGCTGATGCTTAATATATTTTAGGGAAAGTACAACATGTGGTAATCACTGTTTTATAAGGCAAACTTATTGGGATTTATACATTCATATTCATTGGTTTTCATTTTAATCAATTATTTATTAATGATTTTTGGCTCTGTAATAAGGCATAAATAAAACCTTTTGAGTTACCAGGATTTTGCAAGGAGGCTATGCACCACCGAATGGCTGATGTACAGCATATCCTCATCAAGTATCATTTGCTTTGTCTTTGTTACCTTTTTAATTAACCCTGGAGACCTAATGAATTATTATAGTGAAAGAACCCATTATTATTATTATTATTATTATTTTTAAATTACTTTAGTTATTTTTTTACTAAAATTTATAACTACAGCAATCATGGCTTATTAAATTATTTTAGATATTTGAGCAAGCCATTTACACAACCAAAAATCCTGCCGCCTGTGAAAAATGAACATCTCTTAATAGTCCACTGACGAACAAGATTTCAGAGAAAATGACACACTTCTTGTAAACAACAACAAGTGAGCTAGATTCATATTTGTTGGGATGCTTTGTCTTTCTTGTCCCTCTGGTATCCTTCAGCGTAAAGAAAAGACAGACCAGCCAGATTGTCAAATATGAGTGTGCTGAGCGAAGTTTACTGACAATATGTTACATAATTTCCGGGCACTGAAGGACAAATTCTTCAAATTGATTCCTCTCGGTGCCACTTGGAGATGCCAGTTTAGTGTTGCCTGGTGTAGCTATGCGGTGTTGCTGTTAAATGGCGTGTTTAACAGAGTTCAGATCAGTGAACAGTTTTCTGCAGCCGTCTGGTGCAGTGTCCAGGTGGTTGCTTTGTGCATTTTGATGGAGGCAGCCACGGTGAGGTGGGGGTTAATATTTGCAGGCTGTAGGAATGTGTTTGGAGTCAGAAGTGAGAATTCCTCAGTTCTGCATTAGTAGGTCACACCGTTGCCTCTTACCTTGCCAAACTATCTTTCCTCTCTTCCCCCAGGTCTGTCTCTCACATCTCCCTCTAACACTCCGTCTCGCACTTGATCTCCTCCTTTATCGACATGTTTCTACCCCGTCTCACACTTGATGTGCTCCCTTTTTCTCTGTGTTCTTTCTCAAGTGTTGATCCTCACTGTCTCCCCCTTCTCTCTCACTCACTCTCTCTCTCTCTCTCTCTCTCTCTCTCTCTCTCTCTCACAGACATCTCAGAGCCTGAGGAGTTGGGGGTTGGGTGAAAGTGAGAGAAATAGCGAAACTGCGTGTGTGCATGCCTGCCTGTATGTATGATAATTGTAGCACCATGCTCTCTCCTGCCATGCCAGCCTCTTGTCCTCTTCAGTATTTGTAGTCATGTATGATTTATGGAGCTGCGTTCCTGAGAAATGGGCTTTGTTGCTGCCATCAGACATTGTCTATTCATATCTTCTTATGAATTACCTAAACCGTTAATGCCCACACCATCACTGTCTACTCTTTAAGATCAGGTACTTTTGTGTATTAACTTTGATGCTTAGGTATATATGTGTGTGTGTATATATATATATGTACAAACACATACACATCAGTTCTTAAAAGATTTGTGGCATAGAAATCAGAGAAAGAAATCCCATCCTTGGTTGAAAAGGTTTTTTTTTTTTTTTAAATTTAAGTTATTTATTTATTTATTACCAATATACGTTTTTCTCAGTGCAAAATTTATGCATTACAGTTCTACAAAATAATTGTTTGTATTTTGATACTGGAAGCTGGTTGATGAGTTTGAAGTGTCACCATGTCTCATCAAGCACCATATTGATGTTATTCACAAGGCTCCTTGCTGTGCTTTGCTGTGAGCCGCCTGCTATGCAGTGGTGTCAGCTGCCCACGTTGCACAACTACACCCTTGTTTGTGCCAATTTTTCTGGTGCCAGAAAGGAGGAGAGATTATGACAGAGAGGACAAGAAGAGACAGTCTGATGGAAAGAGGGAGACAGAAAAAAGATGCTGTAGGTGAGGTAGAGATAAGTGGGGGGGAGAGCGTGGGTAGGAGGATAAAGAAGGTTTGATAACGTCAGGGCAGTGGGAGGATTAGTCTCCTTCAATGTACAAAAAAAAAAAAAAAAAAAANAAAAAAAAAAAAAAAAAAAAATTATCGGCTTTATGACACACAACACATCATATTACAGATAACATCAGAGTGACATCACCTGCTAAAATTTACAGGTACTTTAGCAGCAAAGATTGAAGAGTTGGTGGTGGAAGTAAAGCCTGCCGTGGGAGGGTGGGATGTCAGGGTCACATCTGTAAGATGAAAGGAGAGGCTGCGGTTGGTTGCTTCCACAGAGGGATGGAAAGGTCAGGAAGTGGCCCCAGCACAAACACCAGACTCATTGTTCAAGTTCAAGGTACTACTGAATGGCGTTTTCATTCCTTTAGCGCGGCTCTCTGTCTTCCAACAAGTTGCTGTTTTAAAAGGGTCATGATCAAAAAAAAAGGGTCATGATTTGAGGAAACCGTTGCTGCTGGCAATGTCTGATGGCATCATGCTGTTATAATTGTAAAGTAATTATGTCAGTGTTACTTATTTAATTAGGTGTTTTGGCCATTTATAATGTAAAAGCAGGGGGTTTTGGATTGGCCTCTTTGGTTTGAATGAAGTATTTGCACTGTGTGATGGGGTCATCAAAAATATTGTGAATACTGTGTTCATGTGTGTATGGATGCGCATGGAGTGAATACATGTTTCAAAGAGTGTTGCGTGTGCAGTATGCTCACAGTCATGTTGTCTGTGGTCAGGTGTACCCTCCTAGACAATGAACAAGGTCACAGGCAGAGGGTCAGATGTCAGAGCAATGTTTCCCTTCCTCCACCTACAACTTGGAGAGACTCAGCCACCCCACCCCACCTACCCACTGTTGTGTCTGTTCAGTCATCAGCTCCTAATTAACTCCTCATGGGGATTTCCTGTTCACCTCCTTCCCTTCCCTGTTCCTGTTCAAAATGCAACAGTGTATTAGGTGTTTTTTATTTTTTTAATGAATACTTTAATATTTCACAGTTATTTTGCTGAATATGCAAACTATGTGCTGTGAAAAGTTGTAAGTACACACAGGGAATAAAGACAGTAGTATTAAGGCCACTTCAGTGCCCCAATCTATGGGTAGTCTTGGACAATAATTGATGATTTTGTACTCTCAGTGAATACTGTACAAACACACACATGTAGAGGTACATAATTCAAAGCGTGACTCACCCCTTTTAACAGAAAGTCAATAAAAATACAGGAATGATTAATAAGTCCCTCCATCGCCCCTCCCTCTCCACTCGCCACCTTCCACTCTCTCTCTCTCTCTCTCTTCTCAACCCCAATCACCCTCTCTCAGCTTGGTATTGATNACCTTCCACTCTCTCTCTCTCTCTCTCTTCTCAACCCCAATCACCCTCTCTCAGCTTGGTATTGATCTGAATGCATTTGCTTCCCATTTATCCTTCAGCCCCCCTCCCCCATCGCGTATACACTGGCACTGCATCGAGTGGTCACAAAGAGCCTTTTACACAGGATTGTCTCCCATGCACACAAATGACACATAAACAGCAAATTCTCTTGTTTTGCCTACTTACTGCATAGTGTATGTACTCATATCAGTGCTGCACTTAATTGTCTTGTACCTGGAGGTTTATTAGATCATTATGGAGTATAAATTCGGATGGTGTGTTTCATGGTGCAGGGGGATTGTCTGTCTACATTTGTGTTTGTATGTTTGTGCATGTACACACTTTGATCAAAACACAAAACATTCTGAAAGGTTTGATTGACAGCCCATTTGACCCCACCCTCTGCCCCGCCTTTCCCCTTACCATTCTGGTTGGTGGCACACAGGTTGCCATGACACCAGACTGTTTTGTCTGCCCTTTGACCTCTTTAAGGGGTGCTGTGGTCAATCAGGCATTACATGCGAGGGGCAAATAGAAGGGAGAAGAGGAGGAGGTGGGNTTTCCTCTGTAAAAATGAGGTCCAAAAGGTTTCTCTATACATCCGCTTTGCACAGAGCAAGAGGTGGGGAGCCAGAGAGGCTCAGAATGAAACAAAGACACATGTGCACATACAAGCATGGCAGTGCTCTGCAAAGCTAAATGAACTAGGCTGGAGCTCCCAGGGGGCGGGGAGTTATTATGCTCATTGTGCAGTCGGCCAGCTGAAGCTGTTTGGCTGCTTCTTTTGAAGTTATATTTATCAAACTGGAGCAGGAGGCTTAGCACTCCAAGCTGGTGCATCACTTTATCCAGATTGCAGCAAGCTTGTGTGCCATATGCATTTAAATGTCTTATACAGATCAAAAACAAAACATTCTCGTGTGTATCCAAATATCTGTAGTGGAGAGAGAAAATCACATGTAAAACTAAATTTATGATAAAGCTGTCCCTCTGTGATACCCTGAGAAGCAGCGTATCTGTAAATGATCGTCTCACAGGGTGAAATTCTTTCTTTTCGTGAGTAATTGCCACATAGGAAACAGCAAATGCTCACAGTAAGCCCTGCGCTAATCATGTTGGGATCATTTTGTAAATATCCAAACTGTATTAATGTCAGCACTCAAGAAGCAAAGCATTTATATGCTTTTAGTGTAGGGGTTTAAATGAGGCTAATTATAAAGTAATTTACTCTGCACTCTGAATAGCTTTTTGCAATTTGTTCATCCTGCTATTCTGTACTCAAACACAGCGTTTGACATTGATTTCTCTCCATGTTCGTTTATGTCATAACTGATTGTGTAATTGCATCATTTGGACTGCAGCTGTGTTTGTTTGCTTCAGCTTGTCTATTTAACATTACCTTCCATTTGATGCAGGGTAGATTTATACTTAGCCATATGTAATGGCATCAAAATACACAATCAGTGGAAAGTGTCAGGAAGAGCAGAACTCATTTATGCACTTTAATTAATCTGACTTTGTAGGTTAGATACCGACTCTGCTTTCATGGCATTAAAGTTTCCAGAGTCCAGGCACATAAATTAAATTCCTGATTACTCCAAACTTGCTGTTTTGCTTCTTAGTCAAAATTGCATTCCATTTTAGTGATGTAGCAGGCGCATTTGTGTAAATAGGAAGCTTTTGATGGTCTTATCCAATGACACTTAAGCTGTTGTTGAGATTGACCTTGTGACCTCTTGGTTAAACAGTCTCTCTATTCATCATGCACCTTGTTACCTCTGTGTTCTGTGTGTGTGTTTCAGGAATATCTCTCCATTTCTGAGGAACGTCTGTAAGAGAGGGCTCTCAAGGTAAGGACATTTTTATATTGTACAAACTCCTTAACACAATGAAAAATGATTATTTTTCATTTATCTGTCACCCTAACTTCCCATTCCTTTGTTCATCAGTTCTTCTTTTTTTTTAAATATATCCTGGGTTTAATCATCTTTTTAAAAAATTTTTTTTATTTAAATATTTATTTGAATAGGGATGCTTGATTCAGAGGTCATTTAGAGAATAAACTAATGCTGCACATCGTAGCATTTTTAGCCAGAGCCTAGTACACAAAGCTTGGCCCCAGTTGGGTTTTTATAGAGGAACATAATCTGCAGTACAATACAATATTAAAATGATTATAAAACAAAATACACACAGTACATACACAATTGAGCAGGTTAGACATTTAAACAAATACATAACCTGCAACATAATATTAATCTACAATAAAAATACTTATACACTGTCCATCATTAAAACCCGTTAAAATACAATCACATTTCTCACAATCAAAAAAAATAAATTAATTTAAAAATTAGGAGCTTTTCCTATGTGGTACTATTCATAAAAGTGCAAAATTGTCATGAGGAAGGAAAAAAATTCACTTATAATGTGACCTTTTATCAATCATTTGCCTTTTGTTATATTCCAGGTGAACTCTTCAAAATGATAAAAGGTTCAAAGTTGAAATTTCAATCAAAAATGTGATGTTTGCTTCAGAAAGATGCATGTCATTCTGTGATTTTTCATTTCCAGGCTGCATGTTTGTCCAGCACTTTTCTTCTTGGTGTTCCAGTGCATTGTGTAATTGCAGATTATGGTGACTGGAGACAGCTGTACTCTCTCACAGATAAATTAGACATGTCTTTTTCATCCTCGAACAGACATTGTGCTCATTTGTGTTTACAAAAAGGCTGAATGAATATGTTTGCTCTTTTACATATCAATCAGTATTTTATTATTGGCTCTAAAACTTTACATTTCTTTTTATTCAACCAGTTTTAATACTAGAATGGAAGCTAAAATAAACACTGGCAAATTTATGAAGCACCGAGTCACAGTTATACAAAAAAAGCTGAATTATTATAGCTGTATTATTGTCTTTGAAGACAGTGAAAATTTCACTCAAATTCTCAGTACTTAAAGAATGAATTTGTCATTCCTCAGACACAGATTATTTGTTGAAAGACTGTGAGCCAAAGAATTGCACTATTATAGTATACTTCAATTATCATATCCAGTTTGCCTAAAAATTCAGTAACCCTTGTGCACACAGACTGTCACTAACCATTCGTGACATTCTGTGCAGTTCCAGCTGGCTTGATGGTGTGATCTTTCTCAAAATAACAGCTTATATCTGATCCAACAAATTAGATTAAAATGAAATACGACTGAAATACAGAATAAAATACCCAAGTTTTAAGGCACAAATTAATTGCTTTTGTGCTATTTCATTTGGCAGAATGATATGTCAAGTTTCTCTTCCCCCCCCCCCCNCCCCACCCCACCGTCAAACTTTAACAGGTCACAGGGGTCACTTCCACTCTAGAAAATGTGTGTGATACATTCATCCATCATGCATTTCATTTAAAATTTTAGAGGAAGTGACTACACAAAGGCCAAACACGCCGGCCTGGCAGAGATTGACAGCTGTGCTGTAGCAACAGTTTGGCTAGTTGCCAGGCTCTAGGGGTTGCCAGGCAAAAGGTTCCCATGGCAACATTCGTTTTGCCACCTTGGTATATGAGGCTGAGGCAGATCAGAGCGTTACCCTCTTACATTACAGATGAATACATTGCAACATTACCATGATGTAATCCTCCCTCAGTGATGGTGCTTTACTGCATGGCAAGGGAGTGGCAGAGGTGATGTATTGATATCTAAAGAGTTACTGGGTGCTACAGCAGCCTGGGCACCCAGCCTCTATATTTGCTGTTTAAAATGTACAATAATGTCAAAAAAAAAAAAAAAAAAAAAAAAGATCTGGTGCTGAGACAACCTGAGAGTATTTCCCATTTTTCTGTCTTTGCAGAGTTTCTTCTTTTTCACGTCATCATGTATTGATGTACTGACTCATCCGCACCAAAAAACACATGTGAAATGCATGGGGTTTTTTTTCACACATGAAATGTCCAGAAACCACGTCTGTGCGTGAATTTACCACGAGAAATGCTACTTTACATGTGAATTGACGTGAAGCTTTTGTCCCTTAAAAAAAAAAAAAAAAAAAACNAAAAAAAAAAAAAAAAAAACAGCAAAAAAAAAATGTGGGGAATTGATGCTTTCACGTGTGGTATTAGATTTTATATGTTAAAATTTCTGAAAACTACATTTCACATGTGAGAAATTCATATCTGCTTGTATTTGTGAAGCTTTCATACATGCTAAAACCTGGCTTTAAGGAGCACTACCATTTAGTGATGTCCATCAAATAAATTGGCGTGTGTCATTAAATGGGCGATGATGGAGCATAAGTGGAATTTTGAAGCTAAAGTGAGATTGTGCCACTTATGAATTGCTCCAGATATTTTTCACAGTAGAGAATCCTGTCACCTTTAGCCACCCAGACAAGCCTGCTATAGGGAATGAGAAAGCAGGAGAGAAGGATGGCTGTCACTGGCACAATTACACTGCATTTCTGCGTGGTTTGACTGTGAAAGTATTGCAGATAGGCTGTACAGTGGAGCAGGTTGTTAGCTATGAAAAGCCAGCCACTGTGTGTGGACAGAAAAGACAGCGGGTGTATGAAGACAGGGTGGTTAAAAGCGTATGAGGCGGGAAATGGGGACCCATGGGGGCTGAAGCAGAGAAAAGGTTGAGTGAGTGAATGATGGGGGGGTGATGGGGGTGCACTTTGAGACAGGAGAGTGAAAGAAACTGGAGAAGGAGAGAGGGAGTGGCAGACAGAGGGGATTAGGACACTAAACACATTTCAAAAAAAGAAAGGGAGGAGGAAAGAAATTCACCTGGCAACATTTTCACAGTTCTCCCAGCATAGCTGTGGCAGTGTGTCTGATTGGTTAAAGGGGATTCTTAAGGTGGGCCGTCTCTTCATTTGGATCTTTCTCTCATTCTCTTTCTCTCTCCTGGTGTATGTTAATCCATGGAGAAGAGCACAGTTCAGAAAGTGGTCTGCATAAAGATAGGTGGGCAAAGCTCTGGCTCTGATCTTTATTCTTTATGCTTGGAAGATTGACTCCTTAAATCCTGCATCCCAAGCAGCTTTTTCATGCAGAGAATGCAGAGCTCCCATATACTGCTGCATATACAGTCTGAAATCATCTTTATGTTGGTACCAGTCCATCGTCTATTTTATTGTGTTTAGGTACTGCTGACATTAGACTGACAAGCATTTTCGCAGCATATCATCTTGCCCTAGTTACGTCAGAATCTGTGCTGAGAGTAATACAACCCGAGCTTGCAGCCGATGCAACTGTGCCAGTGTTTTAGTCTAGATTTTTTTTTTTCAGTCTGTGTGACTTAAAAGAAATTCCACCGAGGCAGATCACAAGCCAATCAGATTTAGACATCACAGTTGACAGCAAATGTGATGTGACAAAAGTGTCATTACAGATTTCATAAGAAACCCTTTCAGATCAAACCTACTACATAGAATCAAACAACTGCTTTTTTTAAAACACTGCAGTGTGTAAAAGTATAGACAATGCATATGACAAACGATGGTTTAATGATGAACTGGCCACGATTATAGCAAGCACCTTTAAATCTTTAAAGAAGTTGTACATTTCAGTAACAGTAATGATAAGAAATTATGTACTTGAAATATCCTGCATATAACACCAACAGGACAGACATAATCGGCGCTTTGGTGTTTGTAATGTTGCTCTATTGCAGAGTGTTGTTAAAATGAAAGACTAGGCCAAAGAAGACAAGAAGTGGGGAGGAGTTTGCACAGTCACCAGTAGAGGGCAACAACTCCTTACAAATACAGTGAAATATTAGGAATGAACAAACAGTGGTAGGAGCTGAAAGCCTTTGTAGAACTTTCACCTGTATTAGAGGCTTAGATGTGTGAAAATAGATTTTCATAATACTGCTGTTGGCTTTCAATTTTTGTTGTGGTGCATTTAACAAAGTTGCAGCACCTCCATAGAGATGGTTTTATGCAGCTTTAAAGGACCATACCAGCCATTTTGCAGGTTTGAGCCTAATATATTCAACTTTCATACACGTAATGTTACTGATGATCATTTCCCAAAGCATACTACTGGAACGGTGAATTAAAAAATATAAAATTCCTACCTTCCAGACCGCCACTGGTTTCAGTTCATTCTGGTACGCTATTAAAATCAACTTGTTGATGCTTGATACATTCCTGGGATAGATCATTGCACATCATTGCGAACAAGACATGGGGTCAGGTTTTTTTCGAAGTGACATAATTTTAGCGTTTAAGCGCAATAAAAAGCACGGAGTGAATGTCTCCACCGGGGAATATAGTCCCAAAAGAAGACCTGCATTATTGAAAAATTTACACAACTGTGACTTCATAAGGCTGCATAACTATTAGCAGGCGAAACACTGATTTTTAAGGTGGGTGCATCGCTTGAATATTTGATTTTGAAAGATTAAGAGATTTTGCAAAATATCAGGAAAGCTGAAATATGTTTTTTTTTTTTTTTCCCCTTTGGGAAAATGGTTGTCAGTAACGTAATGTATGAAAATTTAATGTGTTTGGCATAAACATGCAAAATGGCCGGTACGGTCCTTTAAACCTGCCGACGGTATATTTGACCATGTCAGCACTTCATCTTTTGCTTTCACTGTTCTCTAGTAGCTGCATATAACCAATCAGTGATTTTGGTGTTTAGTGATCCATGTAACATACCAGGCACGCTACCGCTCCTCTGCAGTCTGTAACTAATGGGTACTTCCCTCCTGGGGCAGCATGGTCATTGCAGAATCCCAAATGGTGGAGTAATCTTCGAACTCTAAAACCTTCTAAACACATGCACTCACTGCCACCTGAGCCCAGGGGGAAAAGGCAGTACTTTGTCAGAGAATTTAGTTTATTTGTATAGAGCTAAAAGATCAAATCAGTAGGAATTTGTTAGTACAGAAAGCCTGCAAAAAGAAAGCCGTGATGGTAAATTGCTTTTGAATTTGCATGTATCAACCCTAACTTTGATGAATGATTTAGTGAGGATAATATTAACAATTCACAAGTATTTCAGTCACATGTACAAATACTCAAAGAAAGATAAAGAAATTGCTAACATAAAATAAACAGACAAGTTGAAAGTCGGACACAAACAGGCAGAATATATATAGAGCGTATATATAGAGTGTGTACAGACAGTCAGCTACGTCCTGCTGGTGAAGATGATGTCTGGTGAGCAGCTCGTGAGCAGCAAACTGCAGTTTGTGCTCTGCAGTGTGAGGTAGTTGGTTGTATGGTTTCGCATAATAAACAGCATGGAGATAACTGTACAACCTTCTAGCTTTCCCTGCGGAGGCACTTCTTACACCGTCTAACATGCCCCCCAGCAGAGAGGTAAGTATGTCCTTACTCAGAGCAGCTTAATGACACGACTCCTTCTTCTCAGTTGTATTGCCTTTTATCCTCTCAAGGACTAATCAGATATTATCTTTTTCTCACCTGAAATTATCCAGTTCCTCAGCAGCTTGTGTTTGATTTTTGCAATATTTGAAACAGTCTGGTTTTTCAGAAGGACCGTGTGCTGCTTGACAGGTTGTTGGTTGAATCCTAGTGTTTTATTAAGTATGCACATCCTTAATTCTAAAATCTACCTCAATACTACTATTTTTAAATAATATAAAACTAGCAAAAATTGGACACAAAGTTTTCACCCCACAGGATCAGTTGAAGAAGGAAAGGAAGGAAATATGGAGTGAAATTAGAAAGGACAAAGAGAATGCAGACAGAATGAAAAAGCAATGCAAAAAGAAGGGAATTCAGCCAGAAAGAAATAATGAAAAAAAAAATAAAGAAATACAAAAGACTAAAGGAAGGAAAGGAGAAAAAGAAAAGGAAACAAAAGTATGAAGAGAAGTTAGAAAGATGAGAAGGAAAGAAAGATGATATCAGACATCATCTTTCTAATATGAATGTTCTCAGCTTTTTTCATGTTGAATGTAATCTCAAAATATGCAAAGTAACTAGTTCCAAAATATGCAAAGTAACTAGCAACTGAAGATTAATGAAGTAGAACGTGCAGTATTTCCCCATGAAATATATTGGCAGTTACATATTGTCTTAGTAAATCAAGTACAACTTAAATTGTTCTCATGTACACTAAATGATTTATTCCATTTCACCTGTTCCACCTCTGCTAAACAGCAGCAACCTGCAGTTAAATGTGGCAGAAGCTTCAAGGACACATATTGAATCTCACACAGTGAACAAATCATCATACATATCAATTACATGAGTCACATACATTATATACTGGCTCACTATGGAAATAATGCTCTCGCTGTCTGTACTTGGCAGTAAATTCATGAGAGCCATCCATTATTACAACAGGTACATGAGCCATGTCTCTGTGTGAGGGACAGCTTGTACCCAACATTACACATGCACGCACGCGTGCACGCACATGCACACTGTGTAGCAGGGTGCTTTTGTGTCCAATGGAACATCCATGTGATAAGTTACCTGGTCAGTGACATGCTGCATGCGGCTCTTTGCAGTCCGTTGCATCCACTTTGCACGAACATGCGCACACCAACCCACATACTAATTTATCCACTTTCATTGCTCCATTCACACCCCCCCCCCCCCCNCCCCCCAGTATATCTGCCTGGTAGTTGAGACAGCAGCCATCTGCAGTGCGTTACAGTTGGCTCTCCTCCCCTCCTGGACGGGGAAAAAGGGGGCATATATCAGAATTGTGCTGATTCGGCACTGTCAGTTGTATAGCGTTCTTCATCATTCCCATGTAAAGCTGTTCTACTGCCAGAACAGACTGAACATCTGATACTTGTAAGTGTGTGGGGCACAGAAAATCTGCACGGGAGGCTGTCTGTTCAACCTCACTGGTATAAACAATCTTTACTGTTTCCTTATGACAATAACCAGCCATGGTGACGAGTTATACTTGGCTGCGTTTTAGTTATTTTCCAGCTTGGCAGATGATGTACACTGTGCATATGTGCGAGCAGATTCTCATATGAATGTAATCACACACACACAGCCACACACATGTACGCTGCTCCAAAGATGGCTGTCAGGGTGGGAGCACCAAAGCCTCTCTCAGTGGCAACAGGCAAAGTGAATAAATGTCTTTATGTAAGGCACATTTTTAGCATTTTTGTTGCCGTGTACATGAGTTGTAAAAGTGGCTTTGGTGGGTGATGGTGTGTTGTCTCCTTCTTTGGGGCGATAACAGCCAAATTAGAGCATCCTGATCCTGAGACAGACAAGGCAGACACCATCCCAGACTGATGATGTCATCCTTGGTGAACACTCCCAGTGCTTTGTCTCTCAGTGGCACTGCAGAGTGCATCCACACACACACACACACACACACACACACTCACACACTCACACACACACACACACCTGTCTGTGACGTTCAGCATTTGTCACTCACAAGCATCGGTCGCCACACTGTTCATACCAGAGATTCTTCTTTTGCTTGTTTTGAAGCCAAAATGGCTTCCAAGTAGATACTGACTTGGAAAAACGTGCTCACATAGCCTAGATTTACTAGCAAGAGCACAGACAGGAGAACAGGCAAACACTCCAGCACAGGAAAACTCATGTACTCTGTATCCTTATAATCAGTCTGTGTGGCAAATGTACAAGAATTTGTCTTTGAAACATGACTGTAGGATCACAAAGCACATTGTAAAAAATAAGTGCTATAAACACTTATTTTGCTAATAAGCAGATATGGCATGAGACCTTCCATCAGTACAAAGGGAACATGCAAAAAAAAAAAAAAAAANAAAAAAAAAAAAAAAACAGCATACATATTCTACACACATATATTCAGCACATTGTTTCCATGCAAATTTAGCTAGTGTAGCATTGCATAAACTATGATTGCATCTATAGGGAGTGATGCATACATTCCCGCAGTACGGAATATTCCTGCTGCTGAAATGGCATAGGTTTGTATGGGTGATATGAGTACATCATGAATATCCATGAGGTATTATAAATGAATAGTTTAGTATTTTATTCTAACCCACATTTTTTTAAAGATAGGATCAGTCGATCCTTTTGCATATTTATGAAACAGAAGTCTTATGTGCAAGCCGTTTGAGAATAGACGAAGACATCTTTTGTTGTTGGATAGCTCTTGATTTTCAGACCAAATCAAGGCCATTTAAATTCTCATTAAACATTATAAGATATTGGTGTCGCTATTTGGTGTCTCATTTTTTTCTTAATTTTATTGCCTCTCTTTTCTTTTTTTAATTGCCATTGTGTTGACTAGTTACCCATCGGAGAGCCATTATCCCTGGCATAAGTCACAAACCGCCTCAATACATAAGGTGAAAAAATTGTATTTCCTTTCTCAGTTCAACACGTGACAGATTTGTGTGTTCTTTGTTGTACTACATGGGCAGAACACTTTAGGTCCATTAATGATGCTTACACATCAAGTGTAGTGTTTATGCTCCATCTCACAGAACAGACAGCCAATCAGTGGCTCTAAATTAGATTTAGTTTCATTTCTAAATTTCCCTCAGGGCCTTATGATTCTGTTATCCAAACACAACTGTAACTCCCCGTGCGCTCAGCGAGGAGCACCAATGTTACAGCCAAGCTGCCTTTAGACATCCGATCTGACTGAGCTCCTGAAGATAAATTATAAAAATATCAGCAGAACGTACTGTATCATGTAAATGCAACGAAAAGCCTGTGTGTGCATCTGTGTTTTATATTTTCAAATTCCTCAGTATTTCATTGTGTTCTGGTTCTGCAAACGTTCTGCCTTCGTGTTAGCACAGTTTGGATGAGTTAGGTTGGAATGATCACACATAGCATCTTGTTCACCGTCGATGTTAAGTTTTCTAATCACAATCATTCCCAGACATTCTTTGCAGTTGGCTTTCTATATTTGGGTTTATTTGATGTGTTTAATGTCGGTCCAGCTGCAATTTACTGTTGTTTGAGCAGCACCATAAATCCTGTAATCAATCTGATGATTGTGTGATTGCTGTTCACACAGGAGGAGGCAGCAGTGCCTCTCAGGTTCATGAGACTCCTGGGCTTCATATTTTCTCTCTATTCTCCTCATATTAGAGATTCTGACCCTCCCCCTCCATCCCCACTTTCTGCTAGCCTCTCTGCCAGCCTCCCCGCTCTTCTGTCTCTCACACACAGTTCCTCTCTCTCTCTCTCTCTCTCTCTCACACACACACACACACGCAAGCACACACGCACGTACATGTACGCGCTTGCACTCATTGCACTCTTATTCCCTCTCCCTTTCCATTTTTCACACGTTCACACACATACAGAAACACACATACATGTAGCTTACAGACAGGGGTGGGGGGTGGAGGGGGTGTTATTGGGCTAGTAGAGACGCGAGGCTTGAAAAACGTGAGAAGAAAAAGGGGGAGATGGAAGGATGCCGACTAGAGATTGCAGGAGGAAGAGAGAAAGGAAAGAGAAAGGCAAAGAAGAGCCTTTGAGGTACAACTGATACAGGAGCAAGGATGGTGTTCTTTTAGGCAGAAAGAAGACCATGAATGCAGCACGAGGGTAAATGAAAGTGTGTGTGTGCTTGTGTAACACACAAGTAAGCATGCTCTTCTTTCTTCTTTTGTAGTTTTGTGTGTATGTGTTTCCACGGAGACAAAAGGTGAGGCTCTGTATCGATGTTGGTGTTAGTCAGGTAGATAGGTAGAGAGCAGAATAATGGAATCAATACTATTGTCTGTAGCCTACCTGCCTATGTGTGAGAGAGAGAGTGTGTGTGTGAGAGAGAGGGGGGAGAAAGAGAGAGAGTNCCTGCCTATGTGTGAGAGAGAGAGTGTGTGTGTGAGAGAGAGGGGGGAGAAAGAGAGAGAGTGATGCTTCAGTACAGAGGAAGACTGGATGGGGAAGAAAGGAAGAGGCTGGCTGAGGTGATCATTTTTACATTTTACTCATGAAGCGAATGTAGATCAGGAATTAGCCATGAAAAAATATATCTGCATGTTTAATTTTCATGCCATTTGTTCCATTTGTATTTAATCTAAAACTTTTTTCGGCACTAATTCTTTAGATCCTTTCCTCTCACACCAAGTCTATATTGTATGTGTGTGCATGTGTGTTGTGCATGTAAATCCTCTGACTGGATGTCTTTGAAGCCTGTAGAATAAATATGACATCCTGTCAGTGCGTCTGTGTTTGCGTTTGCTAAAAAGCTATTTCATTAGTAAACATGTCTGGGCTTCATACTGTAGACAGATCATGTCTCCATTTCTGTCTGTTCACATTCGTTTCATGTTTGATCTGTAGCTTTGCATTTTGTTATAAATCGCCCTTTCCAGTAAGAGCCTCCAGGTCTGCATCTGAAAAACAGAATTATGTTTACCTTATTATATTTGCCTTTTTAAATCAGGTAAATTAGTCAACTTAGCCGCTGTCAAGCAATGTAAATATTCCCTTAATGACTGTCAGTTTTGTACAACACCTGCTGTAGTGTGTTAGCAAATGCATTGGACATGTAAATTTCCTTTTCTGTTTTGTTGCGCGTTAAATTTTAAGCAGAAATAATCGACTGAATAAAAAGAAATACCTACTTTAATTTTACTGAAATGAATTATAGCATTGTAAACACTACACACAGTATTTCATCACGTCTTATTCTTAAATGCGACCTCTATTACAGACAGTCACTCCTGAAATTATGTCGGGCAATGCACCTTTTACACGTTGCACCTCCAAAATCTTCAAGTCTTCCTTCAGGCCTCATGAAGTCAACCTGTAAGAAATGCATGCGCAGTAATGCAACTCATTTCATGCAGCATATGACATTAGGCACGTTGCACCTTTGTTCACATGATGAAAACACGTCTCCATAAACATTACAACACTTGTAGGATTCAACATATGTCATTCTGTCTGCCTGTTGGCTCGTTTCATCTCTACGATATGAATTTGGCTTCTTTCATCACCAAAATGCATGTGGATGTATTATACTGATAATATGTTTGGAATAGTTAAAGCAGTTTCATATTGTCTAAAAATTGTTTCACTGAGTCCCATGCTGACTGATGTATTATAGATTTTCTTTGTCCTGCTCTTTTCTGCATCTTAGTGTCCATCGAAAACTAGTTTCATCACAATGAGAACATTAGAACACAGATCGCCTTCTCTTTTCATTGGTCTGGTAAAACCTATTCTGAGACGATCGGAAGTACTGCATGCAGATGTTGTCAAACCTGAAACAATAATGCAAGTAGAAATTTGCACAATTGGTTTAATTTTGACTGATAACTAATTTGTGTTTACAGAGGAGCTTTGGAACTCAGCAGTAACCAAAAAAGGAAGGTGGAATCGGTATAAACGTGTCTGAAAGTGTGTTGCTCTACAACATGTAAGTCACATGGTAAGATTCATTTGTCTGACTAATGTACATGACCTTTTAGCTCACTGAGCTCTGAGAAACCATTTGACATTCGGATTTTTCACGACCAGCTCAGCACATTAAGTTCAAAATAGCATTTTACAATTTAAAGTTGTGTGCTAATTTAATTGTCTCCCATACATTATGCTCAAATGCTGCGGTGTTCAAGTTATTTGTACCTGCTATGAAAAATGTTGCTTTGCCTCTGGGACGCCTTCCTGTAAGGAAAAATGATGAGATGTAGACAGATATGACAGTGAGGGTGATGTTGCAGTTTGGGTTTTAATTGAACTGATGAGTTTTGCGGCTGATCTGCAGCAGACCAACAGACTGGCTGGTGCTGCAGAATCCAAATGTCAGATGAGGTCGCGTCTTTGTCTCAGTGCAGTGGCTATGCGGCTCTTTGTTAATTAAATATATTTTGTCTCAGATGCTGGTGCTCAGTATTTAAACTTTCCTTGTGTATTTTAATTTCTCAGTATGCCCCTCTGTCCCTGAGACCCTTAACCTGTGAGGTCAAAGCAGGTCACAGGTGAGGTCCTCGGGAACAGGGCTGCATTCAGTTTCAGCGTCCTGTGTAAAACTCAACTGTTTCGAAATAAAATAGTTACAGTTCATACAACTGAAAGATTTTTCATTCAGTCATGATTCAGTTTTTCTTGTAATTAGCTTCAACTCTCGTGTTCTCGTCAAATCCTGGCAACAGGACAAGAAGACTCCAGCCACTCAGAAGAGGAAGCATTCTTAGGGGGCCAACCCTATTGGCTGATTTTGTGTTCAAGTGCTCACTGCGGGCCAATCAGAAGACAGCTGAGGGTTGTGACCCCGTCATATTTGTCACCTTCAAAAATCTGCGGAGTTGTTGCTACACAATTTACAGATTTCTGTACTTTGCTCTGTGTTGTTGATCAATAAAAGACAAGAAAAAGTAGTTTAACATCAATCTGTGAAAAAATAATGTCTTTCTTGCTTCCTAATATTTTGCAGTGATCTTATATAACAGTTTCCTTCTTCTTTTCTTTGTCAAATTGAGCCAAATGGAGTGATTTGTACCCAGAGCACCTCTCTTCATCTGGAATGTATTGTGTAATTCATAACATTTTGTGAAGATTACTCCTATTTCGCTTAATAAAGAACATGATATTCCAAAAATATAGTCTATAAAACTGAGTTCCATTCAGACTCTGTGCATTCTTTCACAACTCGATATCTGATCAAACTGTGAATGAGCAGATTTGATCAAAGTGCCCTTGTCTCTCTCTCTCTCTCTCACACACATACACAGTAACACATAAATACAGTTTCACATTCATATTTGGGACATTCCGTGTTGGACTGCCTGTCTCGCTATTTGACTTTGGCAGTCCTAGAGCAGTCTTGCCTAATATTGATTGGCTTGTCTGCGTGGAGACGGATGAATGCATTAGTACCCAGCTCGCCCTGCCACTGGAAATATATTAAGTTCATGTATTAGGCACCCTGTCTGGTTACCATGGTGATGCACAGGGAGTGAGGGATTGGGGAGGGGGGTTGGGGGTGGGAAAGGATGGTAGAGGAGCAGGGGATACAGGATATGATGAGGCACCACTTGATTTGTAGTCCCACACTCTTCCTCTGTTTGTCACACACGTCGCCTCCTTTTGTCACCATATTTCTGTATCCTTTACTTTTACTCTTTTGTGTTCTACAATCTCTTTTAAGATACTTTCATTACTTTCAGTTTTCTTACAAGACGTAAGATTTGACACTGTCTCTGCTCCTCGTTGATTTTGGTCTCTTTTCTTTCTCTTTTTAATTCTCTCCACTTCTATCCTTTACATATTTCTCCTGTGTTTTCCTGTGTACACGCTTCCCACTTTATCTCTCGATGTACATAAGCATTTAACTCCCTCTTCATTTGCCCCGCTTCCCCCCGCCTCCCTCTTTGGCTCACTCCATCTCTGCTCTGCAGTAAAACTGGTGCATTGAGGCAGCAGGAAATGGGGACTGGAGACAATAGAATGGGAGGAAGTATGGAGAGGAGTCTGTGATGCTTTCTCATAGTTAGAAAACATGAACAGGTTATATCCAAGATCCTACTGTTCAGTTCACAAGGAATGTGAGGCACTTTTGTTCCTGTGCACATTAAATTTCATATTCAATGCTTTTATTCTAGAAGCTTCTCCTGCAATGCAAGACCATGGAATTCCCACAGTTGTAGTTGCTATGACATCATAATGAATGAAAACTGTTAAAACCCCAAGTTTAACTGTTTTTTGCATCAGCAACTGAAAATGTCTGCTCTGTGCTTTGTGTGTGTTAGCTTGCTGTTCAGCAGCTCTCTTGGCTGCTATGACTGTTTCATAGAAGTAAAAGACTCTTTAAAGCTTTGCCGGGGTTTCATATTGTCTGAATGGAATGTTAACAATTTGGACTCCTGTTTTGCAATGATCAAACGAATACTCAACAATGCCCGAGTAGCTGAGGCTGGCAGAGTTGGTGAGGAAACTGATACTTATCAGCTTATTTTTATTGTTTCACCATTTTTTTTCTATATGACCCACTAAAATTGGAACATTTTCAAATAAAAGCCACTTGAATCTGGCATTGGAGCACCTGCAGGTACATACATTAAGGATGTTGGCTTATACTTATGTTACGTGTGCTTCTCTTCTAGGGAAAAGCTATGAAAAACAGCTGAAGGAAATTATGCTTGCAGAGATCCAGCCCATCATTGAGGAATTTGACGGGAAGATGCAATATGGTAGCCGAACCACCCACCCTCTTAGCCATATAACGACATAAGAAATTAGTCTTAGGTTATAAATGGAGAGAAGTTACATATCAAAGATTTGAAATGATGCCCTACAGCACGTTTCACCAAATATTTCTGTCTCCGTCCTGCTGCTTCTCTTCATTCATCACCAGACACAGTGTATGAGAAAAGGTTGCAGACAGCAGCAGACAATTTCATTGCAGCTGCCTACAAACTGCCTAGAGGTGAGACACATTCCCTCTTTTTCATCTTTTCATCTACTGTATAGTAAGGCCAATTTTTGGTCATCACACATCTCTCTGACTCTGTATTCACTCTGTGATATTCTAGTTGCATTATACATTACAAATGCTGCGTAGAATGAAAAACACATAGGAACTGACTGGCTCTAAATCAGCTGGATCTCAAATTAATTTATAAAAATGTGACAGCTAAACTAACTCTTGTTCTTTTCACAGACACTGGCTGTTTCCCTCCATGCGGTGAGTGCTTTCACTCTGTTTAATCTGTTACACATGTCATATTTGCATGTGATTAGAAACAGAATATCTCGTGTGCATTCATTTCATGCATCTTTCAGGTTTTCAGGGTGATGCTGGAGTTTACAACTGTATATACTGTCGTCTTGACTCCTGCGAGTTGCCTCTGGACTGTCCAGGTAATTCTCGTTAATGTGGCTAACAGATTCCTGTGACTTTACATTTTCCAGGATAAAAACGTGATATTAATCCACACTTGGCATAGTTTTTCATAATTGTATTTTCACCTGCATAAGCAGCCCATCTTGATCTTTGAAATGCTCTTAGCAGAAACTGAGGATTTAAAATAGAAACAGAGAGGTTTTACTTCCACACATTATATCTTTTGCACTGAGCCCCCAAGGTACTCTTTAAGTCCTTGGCTTCTTTATGCAAGGTGACAGTTGACTCCTACACACTGTGGTATTCGTATCAGCACATCCACTGTTTAACATATCATCACTTATACTCTACTCCTCAGAGATTGGGCTTAAGTATTATCATTAGGAGGGCTCAGACTGCAAGAGCTGCCCCCCTGTGAGTGTTATCTGTGTGTGTATGTGTGCGTGCGTGCACGTGGGTGGGTGCCATGTTTGTTTCAGTTGAGGAAATCGAAGCAATGGAGAACAGCAGGATCCGAATGTATTGCGATGTGCCATTTCCCTTACCAGACAATATTGAGATGATCTGGAGGTTTGCAGAAGAGGTATGTTAACATTCAGGGTCACTGCAGGACGTTTAACGTTCGGCTCGTAATTCTAATCATATGAGATCTACACTGCAAAAACGTGAAAATTAGTGACTGATATTTTATCAATTAACTTAATGTAACTAGACAAGTCAATTTAAACAATTTAGGTATTGATGTCAGACCCATCTCAGAGCCTATAATCAACTTTTAATAACCTGGAATTAACTGTTTGAGGTCTGGTGAGATGATTGATGACTCCTGCTGAGTGTTCAGGAAATTCACATTAAACATTGTTAGTTTAAAGGACCATGCTGGCCATTTTGCATGATTGAGCCTAATATATTCAATTTTCATACATGTTATGTTACTCACAGTTATTTCCCAAAGGATAAAACTGTATTTCAGCTTTCCTGATATTTTGCAAAATCTCTTAATCTTTCAAAATCAAATATTCAAATGATCCACCCACCTTAAAAATACACAGCCTTATGAAGTCATGATCTCTAAAATTTTTCAATAAACGCAGGTCTTCTTTTGGGACTACAGTATATTGCCCGGTGGAGACATATATTCACTCCATGCTTTTTATTGTGCTTAAACACTAAAAAACACGTAACTTCAAAAAAAAAAAAAAAAAAAAAAACCTGAATATATGTGTTGTTTGCGATGATGGATTACCTATTCCAAGAACATTTCAAGCATCAACAAGTTGATTTTAATAGTGTACCAGAATGAAGTGGAACCAATGGTGGTCTGGAAGGTAGGAAAAACATTTTTAATTCGCCGTTCCAATAGCATGCTTTGGGAAATGATTCAGTAATGTTATGTATATGAAAACTGAATATATTAGGCTCAAACATGTAAAATGGCCGGTATCGTTCTGTAAGAGTATTTTTCCCAGCATATATTGTGTTTAGATAAAATGTAGGTACAATTACCTAATTACCTTTTTTGTTTTTTTGTTTTTTCTAGTTGGAGAAAATATACACGAGAGAGACTTGACTTGTGTCATTTTTACATATATCAGATATTTGGATCCACTTTAGTGTTTACCCCCAAAATCTTCATGATATCAATGTTCCAATGTTATAGTGCTAAAGTTAAAATTTCTAATGACTTGGTGTCTATTTTGTCTATAAGAAACTCACTTTACAAACTGAGAAACTGAATGTAGCTAGAAATTATGTGATTATTGGGAATGTTAATTTTTTTGGTTAGTCTTAAAGGACCATACCAGTGGTTTTGCATGTTTGAGCCCAATAAATATTACCAGCATACCCATTACATTACTGCCAACCATTTTCCAAAGCAAAAAAGTGTGTTTTATTTTTCCTGTTATTTTGCCAAATCTCCCAGTCTTTCAAAATCAGATGTTAGAAGAATAGAATAGAATAGCTTTATTGTTATTATACGTAACATATAATGAAATTACAGGTGCTTCTCCCTTAGTGCATAAGTATAAAGTATAAAAAAGAGTAAAAACAACTTTGTACACATCTATTTAAATTATATTTACACAGCTGAAAAGATAAATATACTTATCAAAGTGTATATCAAAGTATATCAAAAGTGTATATCAAAGTATATCAAAAAAAGTGTATCAAGTATATTTATATATATAGATATAGATGTGTGTATTTCGATATTTACAACAGTAGCAGGGATGGTAGCAGCAATCAATAAGTATTGCACAGAGTAATAAACACCAGGTAGTTAGCAGCAATCAGAATATTAGTTAGCAGCAATCAGAATATATTTCACAGTTTACATGGTACCGATTTAAAGTGGTGAACAAGGTGCCATGGGAACAGAATTGCACATGATGGTGACGTTGACAGAGTAATGTCCAGGTCAGCGGTGATTTAGTGTTCTGATGGCCCAAGGGTAGAAACTGTTCCTTAGTCTGGATGTGCGGGCCTTCATTGACCTGTAGCGCTTGCCAGAAGGCATCCGTTCAAACAGGTGATGCGCTGGGTGCGAGGGGTCTTTGAGGATGGCGGTGGACCTTCGCAGGCATCTGGAGCCGGCGATCTCCTCCAGGGAGGGCAGAGGGCAGCCGACGATTTTCTGGGCCGTGTTTATGACCCTCTGCAGGGCCTTCCTGTCCGCAGCCGAGCTCCCAGCGTACCAGGCAGAGATGCAGTATGTAATTACACTCTCGATGGTGGAACGGTAGAAGGTCACCAGCAGCCTCTGATCCAGTTTGTTCTTCCTGAGGACCCTCAGGAAGTGTAGTCTCTGCTGGGCCTTCACCATCACTGCTTTGGTGTTAACGGACCATGTTCAGGTGGTACATCCACCTTAAAATTCAAGGTTTTGCTAACGTGTACAAATAGTAGCAATTACGATTGTAGAAGTCAAGGTCATCTTAATTTCTCTGAAAAGTAGTCTTCTCCTAGGACTATTCTCTAGCAGAGACATACGTTTTCTTTCATTTCGCTCCATATCGGATAGATTAAATGAAGTAACTTCAACAAAAAAAATAATAGTGGCTGTCATGGATTACCTCTCTCAAGCACATTTCAAGTCTAGCTTAAAATGTTTTATGGTGTCTTTGCAACTCAGAGTAGGAGTAGGATGAAAGATTTTTTTTTTTTTTTTTCNTATTTTTTTTTTTTTTTTTCGTACACAGGTGAAAACCCAGCAGATGGATCAGTTCATAGAGGTGACGAGTGGGGTGGACAGGCTCTATTCAATCCCTTCAACTCGTTTGCAGCATCAGGGCACCTACCAGTGTGAGATCTACTCAGACAAGCGTTCCATTGTCAGACTGTACTACTATCTCACAGGTAACAAGATGCACCATTTTCTCACAGATGTGTATGCAAAAATTCAATGGAAACTGTTACAAATCAGAACATTTCACGATTACCTGATAAACATGATGTATGTTCAAAAAACAATACTACATCCAAAAATCTATCTTTTGGGTATCAAGCACTCATCTCTTGTAGGCTTGGACGGTCAGTCTAAAGTTCCTCACTGACGGAGAACAGTAGCTATAGTCGGGATTAATTTGTGGGGATTAACCAGTTCCATCGGTGACCCATTTTCACAATGCTAAAGTATCAAACATTTCTCAAACTAGTTCAGAATATTACTCTCCTGCTCTTCTTATCCTCCATTGTGGTCTCCTCTTCTGTCCATCTTTATGCTCACTGTGTCCCAAAAATACTTATTTTTACAATTATAAGGCTAAAGAAACTGCACAGAAATGTGCATTGGTTTTGGTCCCTGTCTTCTGGTCTTCCATTGGTCAGCAAATTCAGGCAGCTAATGAGTAAACTAAGGATGAAGAAAGACTAGTTCTAATGCTGAATTCAACTTGCTCTTGGAACACGGAATTTCTGACCTCTGACTGGGAAAACACCCCGTCAACTTGGAGAATTTCTGCTCGGAAAATCGGGAAAGGTTCCTCAGTATTGACATCATTGTCATCATCATGGCTGCTCACATCTCACATAGCTTCATTTGGTCCAACAGAGCAAACAAAACAAAAGTTTTCATGGAGAGGTCTATGTTGTCTCGTACTTTGTTTAGCTTAAAAGTGCAGTGGTCATAAATTATGTAATTCCGAGTTATGGCTTCCTGGTTTCGAGGTACAACAAATGCAGCATGTGCCAGTGGATGAGCAACAATAGTCGCTCAGGCCATGCTCATGCTCATGAGTTCGTGAGGATTGAGGAGGAAGTGATCTATATCGTCATATTTTAGCAAAAATAGGACTATTTGGAATTTGGGGTCCGTTGTAACCAACATAAATCAAGCTGAGTATAACTGCTGATTTCTGTCAGTGATACAGCTTCCATAGACTCACCTTTAACCTACAGAAGGTGAATCAGCTTATTTTTGCATCTTTTCATTTCTTTACTACATTATCCTCCTGTTATAGCCATACTTGCGGCCTTCACACATCTCTCATCTTCTCATCCATATCCCCTCTCTCTGACTCTCTACATCTCTTTCTCCAAGTGACCCCACAGGCTGTGGTAGGTCACACTGAGCTGCAGGCGACATTCGACCTGTCTCTGCTCCCACAAGGTCGGATATTCCCTTTGCCTACCGTTCCTCCGCACTCCATCCACCCCTCGTCTATGCTTATCGCCGCCTGTCTAACTTCTTTGCTGCTGATGCTATTCCTCTCCCTGTGGTAAAACAAACCCATTATTCGCATATGGATACAGTTTTGAGTTTTTGAGGGCAGTATTATATCTCTCTCTCTTTTTTTTTTTTTTTTTNTTTTTTTTTTTTTTTTGTCTTTGATCATTCCAGGACTCTGTATTGGTCATTAAAACCAGAGCAAACGGATGATGCTGCACAACCTGAAGGAAAGAAGATTTCAGATACTGAAAGTTAGGAAGATGTAGTGCACAAAAGCCATTACATCAGGTGTCTGGTCTCTTACTATATAGGAGGCTGTATCTGATATTTTCCACCACTAGAGGGCAGCACACACATCTTTGTTAGCAATGCACCGGGCACACTGCATGTTCCATATTTTTTTCATTTTCTTCAAAATGTATGTTCATGTTAACTATGAGTTTTACCACGATAAATGCAAAATTGAGAAAAAAGAGTTTTTTGTCAATATTTTTTCTTGTTTGTCAGTTCAGTCATCTCAAACCTAAAACGGTTTGATTTACATGAGTAAGAGAAAATTGGATTTGGTTCAGTGGGTTAGTCTTTGCCACCATCCTGTCTTTTTATTTATGACTAACAATATGAACATTTTTGGCTGTAACGTTTTTCCTTGTAATGATTATGCAAATTTTACTGGGGATCAGAAAGTTGGCAGCATTTTGAGATTCAGTGGGTATTCTGACATTTGTAGAGAACAGAGAAAGTGGAGGAGCCAAAATCAGTGTTGGTCTAACCAGACCTTATGAAGTAAAAAATGTTGCCAGTCATATTGTTTATATTGACTCTGGAGTCTAGGATACTGAAGGGTTCTTTTATGGGTCGAGTGTAATGAAGATGTGGAGACAACAGCGATGGCTGTATTGAATAAAGGGTGGATGCTGAAGAGAATATTTCTGGATGGAGCTTCACTGTGAGATCATGGAAAGACATGAACATTATTGACAGGCTTGACAGAAATGCCAAAATACTCTCAAGAAAAAAGCCCTGTCCTGTAGTTGTGTTTGCACACACTAACTCCTGAAATGAATGATTAATTAAAGGACAATTTAGTTTCAGGCACCTTTAACTTAATTTCTAAAGTTGCATTGCTACATGAAGTTATAAATACAGTACATAAGATAAATTCTGTATTACTAGTCAATAGTGCGGTATTTCTCAATCCTGGTTCTCAAATGCCACACCTCTGCATATTTCCATCTCTCCCTGCTCTCCTACACCTGATGAGCTACATTAGATGTGATCAAGAGTTGATGCCTCCCAGATCTTGGCTGTTTTTAGAATTTATGCTAGTTTTAGGAAATCTTATTAAGTCAAGAGTAGATTTCTGTGCTTGATATTAATATATTTCACTGGATTATGGAATGTTTGGGTTGTTTCTACTTGGGAAGTTTTTGCAGTTTAACATGACTGGAGTCAAGGGAGCAGGAGGAGAGAGGCAGTTCTTAAACATCCAGCCTTTGCTCAAGGCAGGAATCAAAGCTGTGATAAGCATGGAGGATGAGGTGAAGCTGGCTAAGCTGAGGATGAGCAGGGATGAAGAGTGATGGAGTCAATGAATCGTGATGCTGTAGTGTCCTTCCATACCAGAGGAAGAAGAGGGCTATGCAGGGATTTGGCTGATGTGCCTTTAAAAAATTTATTTATTGGGAAACATATCTGGAGAAACTGAACACCAAACTTTGTATTCCGCTTGCAAAGATCAAAATCTACAACAGACTCAAACGTATTCTGCTGGAAAGCACAAGGCCAATTGTTTGACATATCATAGACATTTATAGCTGGGAATGATTATATATTGTATGTTGTTGTTGTTGTTTTTAATGTTGCATGTCTCAGACATCACTAACAACAGAATAGAGGTATAAGAAGAGGAGACACAAGTATTTAAAATTGAATACCTTGCCCTAAACCTTGTCACTCTAATAGGAGACTAACTTGTCAAACTTGTCAAGCTTTAAATTTGGAAACTGCACTCAGTTGCTTCAGGACAATATGACTTCTCTCAGATAATTAATAATGATAATAATGCGTACACATTGCCACTGTAGACAAACTTGGCAATCCTTGCATTCCAATAACTCCTGAATTATTATCCACCAAGTCATGCAATGACTTGGCTTCATTCTTTCATTTTTTTTCTTTCTTTTAAAATTTTAATCCAGATAATCTAGTTATGAGGCTACAATTTGATGCCATCAGCCTCAAATCTCTTGAGGAAATTGTCCGGCACCTGAAACCCTCCAGGGTTTAGGCACCCCGTCATGTCATTTTTGAAATGTAAATTAGATGAAATGACTTCTTTAACATTATAAGTGCTTCTGTATAAAATGGGTGAAGAAGGGAAGAAGACGGGTGAAAAGGTTATGAGTTAGCATTTTTTTTTTTAAACAAAAACAATTTGTAAGTATGTGAAAACCAGAGGTAATTTTCTTTAGCTGAATGATGTTTGTAAATGTGGAAAAAACATAATGTGAGGATTAACTGGGTTCTGCGAGTCTTATATAGCACTTGTAGTGTGTCTTAATATAGTCAGACATGACTCAACATAACTCATCATTTAAAGGACAGATTGCTTGTATTTTTTTTCCAGTGGTTTGCTCAGTTGTCAAGGAAACCAATGATGCATTGTCAGGAGCCTTGTGCCAGAAAATGCGTATAATAGCATCATTTTTTTTTCCTGTGGAATAATCTGGATTATATCAGACCTTGTGGTATTTAAGTTTCCACTATGGTTCATTCACTGCTAGACTGAGTGTTGGACACATTCTGTTTTTTGGACCCCATCTCACTCTCCCTGTCTAAATGGGTAATAGACAACAGAGAGGAGTGCCAAGGTTAAAAACATCATTATGGCCGTAAATCAAAGATGTCTCTTCATGTCAGACCTCCTTATTGACAGAGACATAAACCATCTTTCTTTTTTTCAGAATTTAGTCTGGATGAAAGAATTTATCTGGTGAGCCTGTTACTTCAAATTGTCACAAATATTTTTGATATGAATACATGATTTTAATACTGTAGTGCTATTTTGTATAAAACTACACAGTAATTGTCACAGTTACTTACTTGTTTATATGCAATTTATCATCATTTGCCACAGCTGAACTGTGTAATACTGTAATCAAACCTTTCTGTTGTGGATAATACAGTTTGAATGTCAAGTGAGCTATTATATGTCACTTTAATCTCTTCCCTGTCCCTCTGCGTCAGGTAGATTTGTCATGTGTAGCATCTCAGACAACCTGATTTTGACAAAACCTAACGTCTTTCACTGGTCCCTCCTGTCGTTTCTCAGAATATGCCAATAGAAGCTGTGATAACTGACCTCACTTTATTTTCAAAATATTAATTACGGGAAAACTGCATCATGTGTTTCCTCATGTTTCAGACACGACTGATATGCTTTTTTCACAATTTGTGGAAATGTTGCACAAAATGAAGCTGACAAGTGGAAAACAAAGTGACATGTTAGTCGCCAATTATTCCAGACATCCTTTTCATCATTTATGGTGGACATAATGTTTACTGTTATCTTGTTTTTGAAAGGGATTAGTGTCGTCAGCATCAAAATATGCATTTTTTTTTTTTTTTTTTTNTTTTTTTTTTTTTTTTTTTTGGTTCAAGTTCCAGTAACTGATGGCAACTCCACACTCCTCTGACCCCGAGGCTGTCGGTTTAAAGCTGCAGACTGCAGGAACACCCTCAGCTCCAGAGCTACAAATAACCATATAAAATCTCTGATGTCATAGGCTTCTTTTCTTATACACACTTTCATTCTCTCAGCTCTACCCCACGCAGATTCTTTTTTTTTTTCTTTCATATTGTGGTACAAGATGCCTGATATAAAACGTAGCATTCTATATATAGAATAAGAGATTATCAGGGAGAAAATGAAACCAAACAACTTTTAGTTATGTTTTGTCCCGTCATCTCATCACAGTCGGAACCATCTTGTAATTTATTGATTTAACCTTGAATTAATTATGACGTCAGTTTGGAGGAGATTGTGACCGCCGTGCCAGCTTTCACGTCTTTGAAGAGCTACTGTGGGAATCCTCACCTCGTCCTCCCTGAATTACAGATTACAATCCCAAATGAGCCACTTTGGGATGGAATTACTCAGAAACCAAAAGATTTAGGCATTTTGTCGGTGACGCAACACCTCACCGTGACCTCTGCTTCCCTTTTAATCATAGATCAACCATGCACCCCAACAAGTGTGTCATCTGAAAGTCTCCTTCTCCCCTTCCTGATGTCAGAGCAGCTCAGACAGGGCGGGGAAGGATGAAATAATTGAAAACAGACATGACAGAAGTGATTTTTTCTTCGTCAGACTCTTGGTTTGGTCTTCCCCATAACTTTTTCTCCTCCTGTCTCTGGATTATGCTCATATTGAATACTTTGAAATTTTGTTTAAAAAAAAAAAAAACTGATTGGAATTTATTATAAATCCACTTTCTGAGATCCGTGTTTGTGGTTTTACAAATATGTGACTATAATTTACATATAGTGAAGTCTATATCGGCTACACAGTGGCCAATTACAAGGCCTCCTTGTGAAATCTGGTGATGAGTCATGTTGCTGCTGATTTTGAGGCAATCCAGATTCTCCTACTCATGTGAGAAACAATTTTCATCTTCCAAACTACAGTTGTTTTAGCAACCACCAGAAATTTTGACTCACTGACTATCTGCAGGTCGTACAGGAAGTGTTTCATGCTGAAGCTCATGGTTAGTGTTGTGTGGTCAGAACTTCTGTCACTTTTACACAACAGCAAGAGAGTGAGATTTTAAGAAATGTTGGCTGGGGCAATCACATTACCCCTAGTCAGGTAACACACATATCAATTCATACATTTAATTAATGATCACCTGGCAATAGTGGCAACCATAAAACTTTAGAGGTTTAATCTAAAGTTTCCTGATACTAAATTATTTGTTCATTTTAGGAAAAATGTCTTGAAACAGTAGTGCGCATGTTTTACTCGGGAAGATCTAGATATTTCTACCAAACCTGTTAGCAACACACAACAAATGAATGTGAAGGACTCAAACCTGGACCACATGACAATCAAGTCATTGATTCCAGAGCCAGAATTTCCTGTATAATATAAAATTACAATAGAGTAAAAATTTTATAACTGCATTTTCTCTGATACAATGCGAGGTAATGATTGATAATATGAGATAATGATTGTTCGTTGTGATTTTTTGCAGCTGCAATAGCAAAATAGCGTCAACAGTAAATACAAAGGGTTTAGCTGCAACCACTAAATTACACTTCTATTAACTTAAATGAAAGCAGAAATTTCTATGTTGCTAATAATACTTCCCAGTAGTCTAATTTATTGTTCATGTATAATATAGCTTGATGATACTGAGCAAACAGAGCTCTGCATGACTCTCTGTGAGACTGTATATCAGCAAACCATGTAATTCCATTACTAAAACTCTTATATTCTTATTATTTAATCTTTATAGACTTTAGTGTTGTTAACTTTTATGTTGTTTTTCATATTTTAAATGTGTGATATAATTTTTGATTTGTTTACATGGTGTGTACATAGATACTTACACCTGCAGAGTGATTTTCCCCCTGAAATAATCATGATTATCTTGACACGTGACTGACAGAAACCTAATCAATCAATCTAGTCGTTCATCTTTTTTTCTTCTTTTCATGCTATTTATCAGCTTGGATGCACTTTTCACACCAGAGTGTGTAGTTTTGTTGTCCTGCCTGACCCTTGTCATTTAGCCTAAAAACTGTCTCAGGATATTTTCTCATCATTTCTAATTCTCTCTTGTTGAAATTGTGATTGTGGTACACCATGGACACACACTGCACCAACTGATGTTAGCAACAATACTAATTCTAGAACATAGGAAGAGTTATTAATGTTTTCCTGATGTGGGTTACGTTTAGGTTGCTGTCATGTGATGTATAGCCAAATTTGTCCTACAATCAGTGCGTCATCTATATTGTGTGACTGAAAATCTGTCAGTGCTGATTTACCAAGTCAAATCCCTCGTATTCTGAAAATAAATATGATTTTGATCCATAGTTTGCAAAACTGTACACACTACAAAAACAACTCATTTCCAAAAACATTTATTTGGTCACATTTTAGGAGAATTTCTAGCATGCATTTCAAAATAAGTACAGCTTAGGAAAAAAAAAAAATCTAGATTGCCCAAGATTTTGGAAAAGTACATCTTAGACAGAACATCCATATCAACACAATATTAATGAAAAATCAGGTTTCATTAAAAGTGATGCCATGTTTCCATCCTCTCTTAACTACAGTACTATTAAGAGAATTAGTAGAACATAGAATATCCCCTTTTTCTGATTTCACACTTTTGTGTTTTCAACTGAGGTGAAGTTCAATTTCCAGCGCAATAACAACATTGGTGAAGGATGACCACTTAAGTGACATGCTGAAGCACTAAAGACGTTTGTGATCATTAGTTCCATGTAAATGCACATACCTATGTCGTTTTAAAAGAGACATATCACCCAAGATCCCTTACCTACATCCCCTGAAAAACAGAAATATTATATCATCTCAATATCAGTTTTCTGATCTACAAATGAGCAAATATCTGATGGAAGGTCATCTAGACAAATCTCCTAACATATTCTAATAAACAGAACCCTGAGAAAAGCATGGGCCACAAAGCCCTCAGTACAGTTTCATTCATCTGTTCAACAAGGCCTCAATGTGAATCATATTTTATATCCATTTGTAATATGTATTTACCATCTTCAGATATTTACTGGTAGTAAAACATGAATGAACATTAATCATCAGTAATATCAAAATCTTTTCCTTTTTCTGAAGTTGATTTAGCAGCTGCATGAAAAGTCTGTATCTATCAGCTACTGAAATGGAAGACAAATTTTTTAAATTATGTAAACAAATAAATAAATAACACAAGTTGAACAGTTGAATACGAATAAATTAATTTCTTCATTCAGTTTTCAGTTTTCCCCAGACACATCAAAGCTATACTTTCACTCTGTAAGCCTTGAATGTTGTCCTACATGCTCTCCGAAACCACACCCAGTATAAGGTCATCATCAGCACCCAGTAGCATATGTAGGTTGCGGTGCCAAAGATAAGAAATCTCATCTCCATCTGCATACCTGGAGCAGTCCAGTCCAACTTCACCTCCTTGTAAATTGTGTAACACAGGCCACTTACAAGAAGGATTGCCCACACCGACAAAGGAAGGAGGGGTATGTAGTTCCCTACAAGCTTACGCCTGCCTGATGTCCCCCAGCTGCTTTTATTCATGGTGAGAATGGCAAAGTACTTGGCAGGTAGCAGGCTGGTCATGTACAGAGTGGAGTAGAGGGACATAAACACCATCACGGCGTTTTTGCGCAGCATGCAGGCATAAAAAGCTTTCACCAGCCCAATCAGCTGGATGCAACACAGGATCCAGAGAATGTCCCACAGTGTGCCTGTCATAAACAGCTGGATGATGGTGGCAGTGACAAAGAAGGGAAAAATACCTGAGACGATGGACTCGTATGTCATCCACAAATGGTGCTTGTGCCACCACATGGCATTGTAAAGCCACTCACGGAAGTAAGATTTTGTCCAGCGAGTCTGCTGGTTGAGCCAGCGCAAAAACTGGGCAGGTGTCTCCGTGTAGCACTTTGAGTGGGCTGTATACCTGAAGGAAGTGGAGAGTAAGATTCCATGAAGCCTTTAATACTCCACATTAATAGTATTATTATTCTATAGCTGCATGCTAATATTATTGGTGTTCATGAGAAGCATCTTACTTGGTGGCATAGCCCATGCTCAACATACGATTGGTAAGGTGCCTGTCATCACCAAAAGTGCAATGAGTTCCCAGAAACTTCTGATTGTACCACAAGTCCAGAAACTGCTGAAGGAGGTCATTCCGATACAGACCTTCATGCATCCACAAAGACAACAGAAACATTCCTTACAATGATTTACCATACTCAACATGTTTATTCACTATTTGTTTCACCTCAATAAAGGATTTTTTCTTGTTTTTCTTACCCAAAGGCCCACTGATACACGACACACAGTTGAAGAAGGATTGGCAGGATCTTTCAACGTTGAAAGCCATCCAGTACCTAAGACTGCTCATGAAGCTGATGTAAGAGTCTTTGGCGTTGAGGATCCTCACATCTCCTCCCACAGCGCCGTACATAGGGTTGCTCTCCAACACCTTACACAGCTCGACAGTGGCCAGATGGTCAAGCTTAGTGTCTGAGTCACACACCTTGGAAAGGAAGTGGTTAGAGGTTCAAGTGACATGAATAACATCTTTAAAAAAATAATTGTGAATATGCAAGAGAAAAAGAAGTCAGATACCTGTATATAGTCAACCGATGACCCGAGTGCTTTAAATGCTGTGTACATCACCTCCCTCTTGCCTCCCCACTTCTGCATTATGCACACACACCTCTTGCTCTGGATCAGCTGCTCGACCTCGTATCGTTGTGGATCCTCTCCTACAACATAATCAGCACCTGATCCTATCATTCCAGTTGTACCCATATCCTCCTGGGCCTTCTTAGGGTCCCATGTATGGTAGTTATGCTTCCACACATAACAGCCTGGGTCTTGGTCAGCAAAAATCTCTTTGAACATATCCATCATATACTGATCATCTTCTGAGTTCCCATCTATCACCATGACAATGCGTAGCAGCTCAGAGGGATAAGCAAGGGTCCTGACAGAGTTGAGGCACTCTCTGAGATAGACAGGGTCCTCCTGGTAAGCTGAAATAGTGAAACCAACAGTCTTGGTAAATGTACACGGCTCTGTGTGGGCTTTCATTCGCCAGTGCTCAATGAAGGCAAAGAAGCTCTGGACCATGATATGGAATGAGAGTAGTAGTCCATAAATACCAAAGGAGATTATTCCATATTCGGAGGTAGCCAGCTCGAAACCTTTAACATATGCCCACACCATCACACCCAGTACCACAAGAGCAAACAGGAAAGTGAAGAAGGCACGGATTATTGAGCCCATGGTCTTTATTATGGGTTTCAGCTCCATTGTGTTTCTTTACCTAGAAAACACAAGGAGACCACATGTCAGCCGGAAATGAATGTGTGAAGTGTGGGTCAGGAGATGGATTCCTATGGTTGCCAGCCATGCTAAAATTAGACTTATGGTACTGTGATTTGAATGAATTAGTTATGACATGCAGCTTATTGTGATCTAAGGCAAGATTATAGCGCATATGGGCCCTACCAGTACAAGCCTCAAAGGACAATACTGGTAGCATGTTTACTGCCTGCACATATTATGTTATTGGTCCTTTAATAATATTAATATTAATATTAATATTAATATTAATATTAATATTAATCATAAGAAGAAGAAGGAAATTGTGATAAAATTAAAAATAGTGTTTTTGAAAAAAATTTAATTTGAATTTTGGAAAAATATAACATATATATATATATAACTAAGTTAATACCTCTTAATTAAGTTTATCCTAAGCAATGTATGTATAAACTTAAAATAATGTAAAGAAAACAGTTTAAAGTTTCTACATAAAACCAGAACACATTTTTCACTTGACCAAATAATGCAATTAAACACTAAACACCTAAATAAAAACACTCAGTAAAGTCACTGAAATTGTCTAAAGCTACTGTAACATGAGAAAGAACAAGAATCTTACCTCAGAATCTGAATGCTGTTTTTTGCTTGATTTGTCCTTCTTATCATTCTTATTCTTCAAAACGTCAGAAATAACATGCCATGATTTTATTTTACAAATAATGACTCCTACCTGTTGTGAGGTTCCGCAGGCTTTGCTGTGTGTCTCTTTGCTGTGTGAGTCTTGGAGCCAGGCTGTGGGCTTTATAGGTGGGATATTGGAAAAAGTCATGCTGCTCCTTTATGTCTGAGGAATTATCAATTACGCGCGCTCCCGCTGACTCACGCGTGCGTCAGGAGTGAGGCGGTGGTCCCGCAGGAGGGCTTGATTTTTAGGTTTTTNTTTTTTTTTTTTTGTTTTTTTTTTGTTTTGTTTTTTGTTTTTTTTGAAGGATTTTTTTCTTTCTTTCTTTTCCGTGGAGATTTAGGAACGTGAGCTCTGTTATAAAAAACGATGCTCACACGGCCAAGATTGACTTCTGTGTTGCAGAAACTGGCTGCCAAACTTTTAGAGTTAAACTCAAACACAGACACTGAAAACGAACCACTGTAGTGAAGGTCTTCTCCCCATTATTTTTAAACCTACTTGTTGTTTAAATTTCTAGTAACTTAAAGTATTTTATATTTGTGACACATCACAGGACTCCTGGGGCTGCCTGTTCTGTTGTTTTTCTTGGTCGATCAATATGAATAGCACTTTACTGCAGCTTAAGATGTACCCAGACCCTTACCAACATTATTTTATTTTATTAACCTATCCACCTTTTGCCTTAAAATGTGTTATTAGAAGTCAAAATGAGAACAATAGGAAGGTTCTAAAGCTTATTAAGTTACTCTAGTCATCAGTCAGTCAAGTATCTCAGCGCTGTTATCAATGCAGAAGCTGGACGTCGCCCTCTGCTGGTATCTAACTGAAACTGCAGAAGTAAAAATAGGAAAGGGTGGACGGAGAATTTTATTTGATGTCTTTGTTATGCAAAGGATGTCTGCTGTTAATGCAGTGGGATAAAAGTCGTAGGTAAGGTCACAGAGCTAAGACACTTGGCCTATGACCCCACTGTCCTACTCTCAGACCTTAAGAAGAGTTAGAGAGTTAGCTACCTTCAGGTTGACTAAATTACTGTCACTGAGCTTAATCATGTCTACATCTGCAGAGACTTTCCTTCCAGGGAAATCTGTTGACCGCTCATTGAGGGTCCACACCCTTAGCCACAGGAGCTGGCCTGAGCCATCAACATGCTTCATGTCAGACCCAAATAGAAGCCACCAGCTAAAATGGCATGAGGTCATGTATGAAGGCTGTGCCAGTCAATGTGTTCAGAATGGAAACAGGCTTGACTGTAGCCTTTGACTTTGTCTGTTCACGTTTCTATTGTGAATATTAAATATACATTACAGCAGTATGTACAGCAGTTATTTTTCTGCTGCAGTTGCATACTATATATGCAACTTTCCGTTCAATTATGTTAATCTTAGCAATAATTTATGCATTGTGGAGTAGTATTATTTGCATGCCAGGATCTCAAATAGGACAATTCAGCCTCAGTTAAACATATGTGTAAAATTTGTTGAACAATTCCTTGGAAAACTGATTTGACGGATACAAAAAAACAAAACAAAACACCTTTTTATATATATATATATATATATCAGGTTTGTTAATTGTTTGATGCGCTCAAATTCTCTCTTTCAAACTTTTATTTTTTCAGTTCTAATTACTAATTCACAATATTTGTTTTTACAGCATTTTATTTAATCTTTTCACATTATTTTTTATTCATTTATTCAGGTAGTTTGCTAATACTCTGGTTCTGATCTCTAAACTCTTATTTCTCTGATTTAATGAGAAGGACATGACTACATTTCTGGGTTTTATTGGATCTAAATTGGTTCTTATTCAGAGAACAAGCAACTGCTCATTCCACTACAACACAATACAATAAAGCCACACCCAGGCAGCTTCATTCCACTCAGGTCATGTTATGATTTATTTTAAAATTGTAATATGTGCATGTGATGCACTTTTCTTGACAGATATTCACATAAGGTCTGTCAAATTGTTAACAGGAGAATTTGTAAATACATGTACTGTGTATATTTATTTAGCAACAATTCAAACTGGATTATTTTAATTTTAAATGCAAACATGCAATGCTTACTGCATCAGAATTTTTCTCTTTGCTTTTACAAGGAGATCACAGAGTAGTGCCTCTGGCAGTGATTTAATGTATTAGTCATTGTCATTTCAGCAGGGCATATACTGTACCTGCCACTTTAACAGCATAAAACTCAAATTTCTAGCTGATGGAATGTCAAAACATCACCCCCGATATTCATTACAATAATTACTGCAATAATTACACTCTTATTGTATACAATACATACACCACCCTAATTAGAAAGCATGTTAGAAACGTGTCAGGCTTAAAAACAAAAATAAGCAGCTTCCAACCTTATTTGCAGCAATTAGGGACATCCACCTGACATCCCTGGCTGGTGCGTGACCAGGGGTCGAACATGCATTAGAGTTTCAATCCATAGAAAGCAATGCTGCAGCAGTTATTCCTTTCTGTGATTTTGCTGTTGACATTGTTGACTTATTCTATAAAAGTTCCACCTCATAATCAAAAAATGTCAAGCCTGATCCTCAATTATTCTGTGCCATATCAAGGTATTCTTGAACAAGATACTTGAACCTTTTTGCTCATTCCGTTTACATTCTGGGTAAGAGCTTGTGTCACTGTAAAAACAGGGGAGGGAGCTAGATGCTTGATATTATGTGCTACAGTCACTCTTATCATAGCTGTGAATTAAAGCTTTAAAAGATGTTACATTTTCTAACTAATAAGTCAGTCGTTTGGTACTGCAACATACTACTGACACATAGAACCACACTGTACACACAGGATGCATATGGTTGACTTTATGTATGTTGCCCATTCACATGTAAATCCTTTGACATCTTCCCAGGGCTATACTTCAGCCAGATGCCATAGTGCTCTTGATCCAAGAGATGTAATTGCAGACTTTTGTGTACACCCCAGGCTTCTTTCTCAGAGCGCAGCCATGCCCCCAAGACACAACTCCTTGGAGCTCTCCATCACATACCATGGGACCCCCAGAGTCACCCTGAGGAAGGAAAGGATGGTGGGTGATGTTATCTTCCCTGGTGCATAGTTCATAGAAAAGAACCTGCCTGTATTTTGTTATGGCTGTGGCTTCTAAAATTACCTGACAGGAGTCCTTTCCTCCCTCCAGAAAGCCAGCACAGATCATATTTTCAGTGATCTGGAAAGGATAGGCGTTAAAGCATGTGTCATCACTCAGGAGGGGGGCATCCAGGCACTGCAACTTGTCAGGATACCTCGCTGGAATAGATAGCAAGAAAAAAATAACAATAATACATAAGGAAACTGCTATCTATATGGCCAATTTTATGTAGCTTAGCTAAGTATTTTTACTGAATAACTCACAGCCCTCATTGCTAGGACGAAGGCTTCCCCATCCAGAGATATGACACATTGTCCCTTCATGGGCACACTTTGAGGGGAGGGTAGCAGGGCGCACGTAGCTGTTCAGAGTGGCCGGACGACTCAGTTTGATCAGCATGATGTCGCTGTCTTGTGTTCTGGAGTTGTAGTCAGGGTGACGGATAAACTTGGCAGACATAATGTGCTGTTCCGTCCCCTCAGGTTCCCAGATGTTGTGCTCGCCCAGCCGAACTTCCACATTTGACCTGGAAAAATTAAACCCACCGTGAAAGCCAATATGACTTCCTGCACCACTTCTGAGAAACAAACTCAATATTAAGTTTTCAAGCATTATATAAAACCAGCAATTTTGAACACCTGCTAAAGTTTAAGTGATGCAAACAGATTTTTGATCAACTTTCTTACTTTGTTTTGCAGTGTGCAGCAGAAAGCACCCACTCACTGGACAGAAGTGTCCCCCCACAGAAGTTGTACCCAGTGAAGAGAGACACTTGGTAGGGCACAGAGTTCTTTGGACACTCGTACCCTCCAACAATCCTGTCATCCTCGTTCAGGGCCACTACATTTTAAAAAAGTAAGAATGAAAGAAATGAGAGAAAATGACATAGCTGTATTGATGCAAGTCTGTGAATATACTAAGAGATCTGTGATACCTGCCCATCCAAAAAGAGTCAGAAGAAGGAACTTCATGCTTCCTCTGTGGCCAACAGGGTGAATGTGCCATCAGCCTCTTAGTTTCAGGTATTTTAGACCTCTTATCTCATTTTTTTCAAGGTCTTTTATCGTCACATGTACCTCAAACACAGACACCTTGAAAAACATGTGTTACAGTTCCCCAGAAGCCCGGGTTTAATGCAGTATATAAGAGTAATAATTTTAGGTGAAGAAAAGTGCAAATGTAAAATACCAATGAAACTGTGTCGATTTGATGTGTGTGTAAATTCAGCGGTAAATTACTGGTGGAGACATTTTGATGAAGAAACAATGTGAAAACCTTGTCATTTTGGAGCTTCCTTTCTGGGTATTTCCCTTCTTTCAGTCAGCTTTCAGTTTGAATACACATGATTTTATGTTTTTAGCATTAAAGGGTTTTCAAGTGGCTTTTGAGCAATATCGTTCTAAATTTAAAAGAACCAATCTTGGAAAGTTTACATGATACATCTACAGTCTCTACCTTTACGTAATTTATGACTTTAATCTATTGATACAGATATGCGGTCTGCTTATCTGCAGCTGCTGTCTGGAAAAGTTCAGTATGTGGTTATGTGGCTGTGTTGCAATACTTGATTTACAAATGTGAAGAAAGTTTTTTTTTTTTTTTTTTTTTTTTTTTTTTTTTTTTTTTTTTTTTTTTTTTTTTTTTTTTTT